>JACEGR010001485.1:0-166279 GCA_014170235.1 Listronotus bonariensis
ATATATATATTTGACAGTTTGCTAGATTTACAGTTATCTGCCTAGGTTCGAAAATTTTAAATTTTTAAATGGAACACCTATATTTTTATAATTTTAATTAATTACTTGAAATAACTCTATTATGACCTGATATTATCGTTTTTACCCCTGTCAATTTCGGAGACATCACACGTTTTTATTCCTTACACTTGCATCTTAGTAAGAAAGCATCCATTATTTTTTTAAATAAACAAGATGGCGTGTTATATCTCTCCCAAATTTTATTGAAAAGGCACGTTATTTATTTGTTTGTAATGTCATGAAGACTTCATAAACATAACAACTAGAAATGTCGAAACAATTTTAAAGTAACAAACATTGCGGGAATTATTATGGAATTTGTACTAAACGAAAAACGGACTTTTAAATTGTTTTGACATTTCTACAATACAAAAAATGAATAAAGTACCCTTAACAAATTTTGAAAGAAATCACAAGCCCTCCTTTTTATTTTTGAAAAAAAAAACAGACGGATAATTTCCTACTAAGCGGCAAGTATAAGGAATAAAAAGAAGCGTGCTGCCATATCCGAAAATAACGGGAGTCAAAAACGATATATCAGGTCATAATAAAGTTAATACAAGAAATTAACTACAATAACAAAAATTGGAATATTTCATTTAAAATTTTTAAATTCCCTAACCTAGAGAGAAAACTATAAACATGGCAACCTTGCAAATATAATTTTTATATTCTTCATGTTTAGTTACCCCTTCGCACAAAATTGTTGCGGCGATGTGGCCAAATTTATTTATTTTTTACAGTTGCTGAAAAAATTCATCGTTCCGGTTTCTTCTTCTAGCCCTGTATATTCTAATGATATAAATAATAAATTATTTAATTGTTTTCTAAATGTTAAACGGTTTTATTTTAATAAAAATGATAAAGACTATATACTAAAAACTAAAAAATAATTTAGTAATTCCTAGCTACCAGATCGTACCAATCTTCTCCTCAATCTGAGGTATTGATCAGACAAATAATAAAATCGTTGGGCTTAGCGTAAACAGAGTAGATAATATGATAAAAATTTTACTTGCCCAACGATTTTATTATTTGTCTGATCAATACCCCAGATTGAGGAGAAGATTGGTACGATCTAGTAGCTGGACTTACTAAATTATTTTTTAGCTTTTAGTACTTAACCTTTATCATTTTTATTGTAATAAAACCGTTTAACATAATTTTTGACATATTTTTTTTAAGTTTTTAGTTTTGTTGTTGGTTAATACTTTTCAATCAATTGAGTTCATTTAATGCGTTACCACAACTAACCAGAACTAACCAATGATTTAATATTGAGGTACTTATGGAAAAAGTATTTAATCCGCAATTTTGTGGAGACGGCCATCTTGAATATTAGTTTTTATCATAGTAAGCTCTATTCTACCAATCAAGCCCTTTCATTTGATACCCATATTGAGGTAATTGTGGAAAAAATATGTAATCCGCCATTTTGTGGCGGCGGCCATCTTGGATTTTAATTTTTTCGTAGTGGGTTCTATTCTACCAATCAAGCCCTTTTATTTGATACCCATGTTGAGGTTGTAGTAAAGTAATATGTAATACTCCAATTTGTATCGGCGGCCATCTTGGATTTACAATCATAAAAAATATGTTGTCAGCAAGATTAAGAGTGTGTACCAAAATTTTAGATCGATCAGTTGTCAGAAAGGGGTCAAATCCCAATTACTAGATTTGACCCAAATAAATAACAAAGAAATAAATAAACAGGTCAAGTTAAGTAAAACCGTAAAAATGTACCTAATGGTCATTTAAAATTGGAAAGTTCAGACCATTTTCTTTTGTACCAGAAGTGATAGAAAACAGTTAAATAAGTAAACCAGTGCACATTCGAGTGGTATACCGTTTTACCACATTTATTTTGATACCTTTTAAATGTAATGCCCGATTCTACCAACTTTTTTAGGGGTTCCCTAACACTAGGTGGAGAATAACTTACGGCATACAGATTGGCTTACGGTAACCTAATGTAAATAACAAAACAAATAAATAAACAGGTCAAGTTTAGTAAAACCGTAAAAATGTACCTAATGGTCATTTAAAATAGGAAAGTTCAGACCATTTTCTTTTATACGAAAAGTGATAGAAAAGAATTAAATAAGTAAACCATTCGAGACCACATTCGAGTGATATACCGTTTTACCACATTTATTTTGATATCTTTTAAATGTAATGCCCGTTTCTACCAACTTTTAGGGGTTCCCTAACACTAGGTGGAAAATAACTTACGGTAACCTAATGTAAGTTATTTTCTACCTAGCGTTAGGGAACCCCTAAAAGTCGGTGGAAACGGGCATAAAAGTTGTAAAAGTAAGACCAGTTTGAAAATCAGAATTTAATTATAGTATTATTATTAACATTAGTATTAGTATAAACCTAAATTAAATTTAGCTATTTTTGTGGCATTGTTTAGCTACTTAAATAAAAAAGAGTTGATAGGTTTAACCTTTTTATGGTTTATAAGTAATTAATATTTTTCCTTATTATAGTATTAAGTTTAGAGTTACCAAGTCGTTTCGTAAGCATAAAAAAATAAATTTATTTCATAAACACTTCAATTTAAGTGTGGGTATGTTCTTGAACCTTGTGACTAATGCCAATACTAATACTAAAATTTAATTTTGATTTATAATCTCGACCTAAATTACTTTATTTTACAGAAATGACAGAGGTAAATTTTGTTGTATAATGTCTCAAAGTGATACACTTGCCTGAGACACTCGGCATATTACCATTTTGTTGTTTTTATTTCGGGATTTGCGCTTTATAATCTCCATACCATCGTAGAGTCAACTAATACTTAACTTTTACCCAGCATGTAATACGTACTTTTAATCAGATGATTGTTAAAATTAATTAGGCTACTTCAAGCAAAAAGGACAAACTAGTAACATTACAGTTGTAACAAGGGAGATAGCTAACGATAAAACGAGTTGGAGTAGATTAGCAGGAAACGATTACAAAAACAGTTTATTAATCGGTGTTCAAGGTATAAACAAACAGTTTATTTTGAATGTGTAGTCTAGAAAAGCGCGTCCTGGTCCAGTGACACTTATTTAACGTTTTATCGCTGGTTTTAGAGATAACACCTATGAAGTCGCTTAATATAATCATTTTATTACTAATAAATTTAGGTAGCCACTCATAATATTAAAGTAAATTCTATTTTTGTTCAGTATTATCAGTGATGGTACAATGGAACTTGTACTTTTGAGTTTGACTAGCCTTTTTTCAATTTTTTTCGTGCCGTGGTCAGTTCTTATATTATGTATTGTATTTTTGGCTTCTATTGGAAAATCATTAGGCGTTAGAAAATTGTATATTAAGACTCTGCTGGCTGTCTTTGAGGTAAGTAAAAAAATTTCATAATAGGTATTTTTATTTTTTTTTCAAGTCATCGTGAAGAATTCATATTTCTATATAAAAATTTCGAAGATATAACATTTTACTGCAGATATTTTGATTAAAGGAAAATTTACATTAAAAAAACCCAAAACTAAAATAAAGATTCACCAATCAGATGTCATACATTTAACAAAGACATTTCTTAGGGACTTTACGTGTGTAAGTAGCCCATTGACTATCCTTTATTTAACTGGCTTTTATTAGCTTCACTCCTATGTATGTATGTATGTATGTAACTTTTCCTCCAACTGTCCACCCTCTGTTGAAGATACACTAAACTACCTGCATCAGTATTACTTACACCCTCTGTTGGAGATTTACAATATCTATCTAAATTTAAGGGTAATAAGGATAATTTACGGCAGTTAATTTAGTTCGATCTAATCTCTGTACGGGGTAAGTTGGTAAATTAAGTTTTTTCTTCAATTTTTTAATAAAAGGCTGTGCTTCAGTTCAAGTTCAAAAATAAAGGTAGTTCTCTCTTGTGACATATTCGTTAATTTACACCTACCTCGTATACGCTATGGTTTATTTATATTTTGATCAGTATTTTGTAAGTAAGCAGATATTTTTATCAAGAATAATTTTTTATAAAAATCAAAAATAAAAAAGTTTTCCATAGGGTTAACATTTCTGGCGGTCACCGTATATGAGGTAAATGTAAATTTACAAATTTAGCATAAGGGGCGTGCATAAATTATGTGAGGCGTTCCTTTTCAATTTTTTGACCGCCCCTTCCCTCTGGTAAGATTTGGTGAGCTTCACTTCAAACCGAAATTGACTTTGTGTTCGTCGGAAAAAATTTAAAGAGCAAAAAAAACAAAAAAGATCATCGATCCAAAAACTTACTTCTGGTTGTTACCGAATACCATATTTTTGTGAGGGGACCTTCCAGAATCTTGTAACTTTTTTCCTGTTTCTATGGGAAGAAAAATAACGTGATATTGCATAGACCCCTCTCCCCCACAGTGAGATTAAGTTAGATTTAATTCGACCTCCTAGGTATTTTTTTATTTGTTATTTAGAACTTCTTAAACTTCTGGTTCTCTTTTCATTTTCTGTTTGTCGGTCATTCTGTCTGTAAAGGGTGTGTCATTTAAAAGCAACCCCGCAGGGGCGAAAAATATTTAAATATTTTAAATAGGGCCTGTAAGTAAATAAGCAAACAGGCTTAGTCGGACAATAATTTCAAACAAAAACGGCTGTACCTCAAGAAAATAATTTTTAACCTGTGGTTAATGACATTGCTGCAAATATCGATAACTCTATCTAATTCTGACTTTGATGGTGACTTAGATACCGAAGATATTTACAAGCGTCTAGGTATCCCCGTGTGTACCAATCAAATTATCTAGTTGTCTATTTGTTCTATGACTCTGATATTAAAGTCAATTCGCCAGTTCTCCCGTTCCGGTCATATCAGCTATTGCTCATAAGCTTTTGGCTTTGTCCGTGGAAAATCTGGATAATCGAGCTCGTAACTCCCAGATTTTCCTAGCATATGAATAAGAAACACTTTAAACAGTTAACTAAAGCAATGCACTTCTGAACATGCATAAATAGTAGCTCTCAAACCAAGAAGTGCTACTGGTATAGCGCATATCCGGACACTTTCACCACTGACGATTTTCCGCAAGGCGCGCTCATCCTCTCGACCATACGAAGACGCCATGTGCTTCGAAACCAAAACGTAGAATCATCAGGTTGTAGGAATCTTCACTTACAGCGCTTAGTTCCAAAAGAAAGAAGCTACAATTTAGCGTGAATCTTTTCTCGATCCCCAAGGGTACAGAAAACGCTCGTACGACACCTTCAGCCGCCTACCTGGAAAGGTTCTATAACCTTCTACGTAAACATGAGGGTACTACTCGGAGACCGCGAAAAGAGTGTATCTATAGATTTAGAAGCATTTGCCATGACATAACCACAAATTTTATAGAGTTTTTTTTATAACTTTCACCGGTTTGCGCTAAATAATAAATTAAGTGTGTATTAGTCTCAACTTTAATTAGGGAATTAAAAAAGATTTAACTAACCAGAACTAACCATGCCCCTACTTATACTTTGTCTTCGGTAGAAAATATTCGAGTAATATCAAGTAACAAAACACCGAAAACCTAAGACTAAGTATAGGTGGGGGTTATGGTTAGTTCTGGTTGGTTAAATCTTTTTTATTCCTTAATTAAAAATTCATTCCACATTCACTACAATATGTCGCCATTCTTTTTACAATGTTTTATTTTGGAGCATCCTCTACTCAAAACAAAAATACAATAAATTGTATCACATACTTATACAATATAATTTATCTATGATAAATTATTAAAAACACAACCGGTTAAAATCATTTAAAAAACTCCACCAAATTTGTGTTATGTCACGACAAATGCTTTAAAATTGATATACACGGGACTATACCTAGACGCTTGTAAAATATTTTGCCTGCAAACACTGGAAAATTTAAAAAAATTAATACAAGAAGTTATTTATCCACTTTCAAACCTAAATCAGTGGCTTCTGAGAAATCAGAATCAGAAAATGATACTGGGTGTATCTCAAAGTATATCGCTTTGGCTTTTGACGGCAGTACTCCAATATACCTGCCGACAACAATAAAACAGCGGATCAGTAGGTATTAAAGGGCAGAACATTAGGGACGGGCCCTAATAATATAAAGATTTATAATTTATTGTTTATTTTAGTAGGAATAATCTTAAAATTACATTAAGAAATTAAATATATGCAAAATTTAATAATTATAAATAAATTTATAACTATATTATATATACGTAATTACATTTCTATCTAAATATCTAAATCTAATTCGGTTTCACTATCAGAGTCATCGTTGAGATTAATTACAATACGATTTATGTTGTTTTGTACAGAAATGTAAGAGTCCTCAATTTTTATAAATTTATAACACTGGGACTTAAAGTAGGTGTAATATTTTCTGCTCTAATCTTTGATTTTACTTGGTTCCACAAATGTTCTATAGGGTTAAAAATACAGTGATACGGAGGAAGACGTAAGCCAGTATGCCCAGCCTGTTCAGCCAAATTTACACATACATATTGTTTTTTAATTGCATATGAATTTAGGACTTCCAAAGTTGCGCTTTTTTGTTACCAAATTCAAAATAAATATCATTTTCTAATAAATATTCCTGGATTTCACTTTTTGAACTTGATGAAGCTGACATGACAATAAGACTGTTGTTTGGAATATGGATAATTTTGAAACCAGTTTTCAAAAAGTTCTGCGCTTGTATCCTCGTAATAATCCAAGCTAGAATCCTTAATATTCTTTGCAGACAACAGCAAGCAGTTTGGGACAAATCCGTCTTCTGAACCAGCGTGTATTATGGTAATGCGTTTTCCTTTATTTGAAGGTGCTTTCGTCTGACAGTTTTGACGGGAATCCACCCATCCTTTGGATACTGTGTCGTGTGTATCGAAGCATGTTTCATCAAGGTAAATTATGGATCTGTTTTCTAACCTATATCTTTTAATTTCTTGAAGGTAATTAAATCTCCAAGTGCGTAATCTGTGCGATTCCATTACTACTTGTCTTTAGTCTATTTTGCGGTATTTAAATCCCATTTTACAAACAACTCTATGGAGGGTGGCACGGCTAATATTTATATTAGTGTCGTCTTCTTCTAGCTTCGTTTTCAGTTTATCCAAGGTAGGAACAACTCCGCTTTTATAAAGACAATATATTTTCCTTCTTATTAGGTCTTGATCACTATTGTCTATACGGTGAGATCGAAAATCACTATGCTTTTTTCTTTTGTTCAATTCTTCACTATTAATAATATCCCTTATCGACGATATTGGAGATTTTGTAAGTAGACAGGTTTCTTTTAAAGCTTCTTGTTTAATAAGTCCCCTACTGATTAAAGTTTTATTCACATTCTTTACAACCTGTTTGGCATCTAATGACAAATGATTTCGATGCGACATACTCATATGTATTCTCGTAAAATAACTTTTTCGAAACGCACAGTAAAAACGGTTATTCAACACTAAAACTAAAATATTAGCAGAAATATTTATATAAATGGTCAAGAGATATTTATACCTGGCCCACCCCTGTCATTATGAACTCATTAGGTTTGCCCAATAACAATAGGTCATAAATCGTTAAAGGTTTATTGGGGTATTGCCCGTCAAAAGCCAAAGCGATATACTTTGAGATACACTATACCTACTTAATTAATAGTCAGCCTTATACTGTAAATACATTGAATTGTTTCAAGCTTGTAATTAGGAAGTAAAAATAGCATTTTTAATAAAACAGATAATTTATTATTTTCTATGCAGCTACAAATTCTAGTCATGGTTTAAATTAAAATGTTTTCAAGATTCAAATGTTTACCCTTTAATTAGGGGCTCAAAATCAAAATATTCTTAAACTCTATCCAAGTTCCATATACGTGTAAACAGTAATCAACGCATGGCATCGCGAATTCTTTACATTGGTTGAAAGGCAATACAATTATTTTAAACCTGAAACTTCGCCATGCAGGGCTTTGTAGTTTTGAGAATAATAAAATACATTTTTTAAATTAAAAGTTATTAAATAAAATTGCTAAAATCACTCCACTATGTAGGTACTAAGGTACGACTACGACTTAAATGTCGTAGTAGAGAGAAATATCACATCATAATTGAATCGTTTATTTCAGAAAGCCCATATCGACCAAAATTTTAGAAATTGACTCTTGGGTAAAATTGAATTGTATAGGGGTAAACACATTGTTTAGTGCAAAAATCCCCTCATCTATGTACATTAAAAACGTCTGTCGGGCAGCTTCAAAACTATTTTTATCACAAAAAAATTGTTTTTGTTGAAACTTTGTAGTTTTTATTAGTTTACTCAAAATGTAATATTCTGGAGATAGGGGGTTTCTGAAATAAACGATTCAATTTAGAAGTATATATTTGCTTCGAACCAATGGACTTTCTTAGGGCGTTCCTGCCCATTTTAGCGTATTCTTACACACTGCATGAATTTGTTTATTTCCTTTGCATTTATAACTTGGACAAAATTATAAATTTTAGGCGTTGTACCAATTATAACCGCCGTAATAATTGGTGACAACTTTGACGTACAACACATCGTTTAAACGTCAACATAACCGATTGGTACATACCGTTTTAGAATTGGTTCTTCGCCTAAAATTAATGAATGTAAATATTATGTAGCTCGTTTTGGGTCTGTTTTTTGCAAATTGAAAGGGCGTATCGTTACTTGCCTATAAACGTTTTGAATTTTCTGTATACATTTTTGTAATATTTATTGTTAAAAAATTATACCATCAATATTATTTAATGTTATTTTTTAAATATAAATATCAGGTAATGTAAAAATACATGTTTGCAAGTCAAATATTATTAATATCTTGTCAGTCAAGGCCGTCGTAATAATTAATAAACTATGCACCATAACAATCGTGGTTTCAAATTTTTTTAAAGTATCAGTATAAAGGGTGTGCAATTAAAAAAAATATTGGGTATACAAAAGTGTATATACAAAGCGTATTATATTTAAATTAACAATAAATCGTTTTATTACTGAATTACAATTTGCTTAAAACATTTAATATAAATTACTAATCTACATAACAATAAAAAATATTGACTCCAGAGATGTGATATACAGTGTGGTCCATTATAAGTGTGCAAAAATAGAAAACGTTTATATTTGCCATTTGTCAGAAAATAAAAGTTGGTGCATGATCTGAAACCGATGTATTAGAAGTAGTTAGTTTTTTTAAGTTAAAGAATATACAGGTTGTAATTTAATTATTGATGGCTAAAAATACAGTATATTATTTCTAAGCCTATTTAAGGAAAAAAGTTTATATAAACATATGTCCTAAACCTCTTAACTTTTGAGCTACAAAGTTTTAACAAAAAATTGTTTTTACAAGTTAAAACTATTCAAGATATTCTCATAAACTTTGACACGCACCTACAAAGCATCATTGGGATTTTTAATGAAGATTATTTTTAAATATTTCTACCAGTGGCGTCCGTATGGGATTAATACGGAATATTTTTATAAAAATGTTACGCCATAGCCTTTTCCAAAAACACAAATTATTTTTAAATTCTCATTTACTTTACAATAAATTTGACATCTTGATTTTTTCGCCCGATGCACCGTTTTCACGTAAAAATCTAAAAATAGAGCACCAGACTACTAGTTCAAAATAATTTTGCTATACCAAAAGTGCATCAAAAACGGTTTTTATTTTTTTACGCGAAAACGGTGCATCAAAAAAGAAAACCAAAGGAATCACGTGTGTTGCAAAATAAAGTGGAATTTTAACAAAAATTTTTATTTTTGAAAAAAGCGATTGCGTATTTTTTTTAAATTCCTACCCACATCTCGTTCCGACGCCACTGGTAGAAGTAATTAAAAATATTTTACAACAAAAAATGACTATTGGTGATTATGTCTCTTAAATTTTATGAAAATAGTTCTTAGCGAGTCTCTAACAGTTTTAAAGTGAAGATAAGAAAACATTTTTTCTTATCTTCACTTAATTACTTCCTACCAGTGGCGTCGGAATCAGATGTGGGTAGGAAATTTAAAAAAAAATACGCTATCGCTTTTTCAAAAATAAAAATTTTTGTTAAAATTCCCCTTTATTTTGCAACACATTTGATTCCTTTAGTTTTCTTTGTTTGATACACCGTTTTTGCGTGAAAAAATAAAAACCGTTTTGATGCATTTTGGTATAGCAAAATTATTTTAAACTAGTAGTTTAGTGCTCTATTTTTAGTTTTTACGTGAAAACGGTGCATCGGACAAAAAATCTAGAGGTCAAATTTATTGTAAAGTAAAGAGAGTAACATTTTTTTAATATTCTGTATTTATCCCGTACGTACGCCACTGGTAGAAATATTTAAAAATCTTCTTTATTAAAAAATCCCAATGGTGCTTTGTAGGTGCGTGTCAAAGTTTATGAGAATATCTTGAATAGTTTTAAACTGATAATAAAAACGATTTTTTTCTTAAAACTTTAACACCTTGTAGCTCAAAAGTTTAAAGATTTAGGACATATGTTTATATGAACTTTTTTCCTTAAATAGGCTTAAAAATAATATACTGTATTTTTAGCTGCCATCAATTAAATTACAACCTGTATATTCTTTAACTTAAAAAAAACTTAACTACTTCTAATAGTTTCAGGTCATGCACCAACTTTTATTTTCTAAGATATGGCAAATATAAACGTTTTTATTTGTTGCACACTTATAATGGACCACACTGTATATCACATCTCTGGGGTCGATATTTTTTTTTTTTTTTTTTTGATTGTTATTAAATTAATAATTTATATTAAACGTTTTAAGTAAATCGTAATTCAGTATTAAAACGATTTATTGTTGATTTAAATATAATACACTTTGTATAAACATTTTTGTATATCCAATAGAAAATTTTATTAAAATTGCACACCCTTTATACTCATAATTAAAAAAATATTTGAAACCAAGATTGTTATGGTGCATAGTTCATTAATTATTACGATGGCCTTGACTGACAAGATAATAATATTATTTGACTTTCAAACATGTATTTTAACATTACCTGATATTTATGTTTAAAAAATAATATTAAATAATACTGACAGTGTAATTTTCAATAATAAATATTACAAAAAATGTATAAGTACAGCAAATTCAAAACGTTCAGAGGCAACTAACGGTACGCCCTGAAATTTGCAAAAAACACACCTTAAACAAGCTACATAATTATTTAAATTTATTATATTTAGGCGAAGAACCAATTCTAAAACGGTATGTACCAATCGGTTATGTTGACGTTTAAATAATGTATTATACGTCAAAGTTGTCACCAATTATTACCGCAGTTATAATTGGTTAAACGCCTAAAATTGATAATTTGGATGCAAAGGAAATAAATAAATTCATGCAGTGTGTACGAATTCGCTGAAATAGGCAGGAACGCACTAAGAAAGTCAATTGGTTCGAAGCAAATATATACTTTTAAATTATGATGTGATTTTTCTCTCTACTACGACATTTAAGTCGTAGTCGTACCATAGTAACTACATAGTGAAGTGATTTTAGTAATTTAATTTATTAACTTTTAATCGTTGAAAAAAAATTATTTTATTATTACCAAAACCAACCTACAAAGTCGGCCCTGCATGGCGAAGTCTCAGGTTTGAAATAATTGATATATTTTATTGCCTTTTAACCAATGTAAAGAATTCTCGATGCCACACGTTAAATACAGTTTACACATTTCATATATGGAACTTGGATAGAGTATAGGAATATTTAGATTTTGAGCCTCTCATTATAGGGTAAATATTTTTCAAAAATAGTGTTAAAAGTGCATATTTTTGTTAATACCTTATTAAAAATATATATTGCAGAACTTAGCAAAACAAAAACACACTCCTTTAAAAAAATAAAACATGGATTTACACCGTCTAAAGGTTGAAAATTTGCTTTAAAATTTACATCTCCTAACAAAATTTATTTCACAAGTTTTTGTACTCCGAATGTCATATGTATTTTTTTTATTTAAGAGTAGTTTTAGTAGTTATAATTTTTATAAAATTATTAACATAAGTACTCAAAATATGTTTTTGGGTTAACTAAAAATTCACAACAAGAATACCTAAGCAAAAACAGTTTTTACAGGTGTACACATTGGTGTTTCACCAATTTGCACAAAAAAACTTTTTTCTGGAAGCGCTATAATATAGGATATCAGGCAAATTGACTATTATTTTTAATTTTATTATATTTTTATCATAGTTGGGCCAATAAATCATGTTTAACAATTGTTATGATTATTTTTTAATCGTTATATGAATGGTTAAACGAATTAAATTGACTAAAAATTATAATAATATTTTAGTATGGCAGAAAAAATATGGAGTTGGAACAGAAACAAAGAAGAGCATATTTAGATGATTCGGAGGATGAAGGATACGTTGAGGAGCCCGTAAAACACGGAGAATATCAAGCAATTATTGACAGGTCAGCCAGTTACCATGGAAATCAGTTGATAAGGTAATTAAGAATACCCTATGTTTTCCGCCTAATCTACAAAAAAAAATTTTCGTTTATTTTACAAAGAGACGTATCTCAAAAAACGTTTATTTACTACCATGTAATGTACCAGATGTACCTATGCAATGTTTCCGACTTTTTAAGGTTTTGTTTTACAATGCAGGTTTAAACTCAGTCAGGGGCGGTCATATCGACTTTCTGAGGGGGGCATGGGCCGAGGAGATGTGTGAGGTGGCAAAAACAAAAATTTTTAAAGGAGGTTCAAATTTTTGAAGAGCACAAAAAAAAGGTTTTCTAACCTCTTTTTATTGTTTTCACCTTACATTCTTTTTATAAAATTACACAAAACCTCCTTCACCCGTATTTGAAAAGTTCCTCACTCTTCAATTCCATCATCAGCCTCACCCCTCGGACCAACCTTGGGGGAACCTCAATAAATGCCCATATTTGCCATTAGACATGTATGAAACACAATAACAAAATAAAATAGAAAGGATGTCGCATACAAGGGGGGACATGGCCCCCATGCCGCCCCCCTATGACCGCCCCTGAACTCAGTCCTGCTGAACTGAGGTCAGGCGTTTGAACTTTCCATAAAATCCGAATATTGCTCTCAGTGTCAAGGAATTGAAAGAAATTAAGATTTTACGAAAAGTTCTGCCTGAAATTAAAAAAAAACATTTTTTTTTAATTTCTCCTAATTCCTAATCCTAAAGAAAAAAAAAACATTTGTGTTAAAAAAAACAGTATTCAAAAGTTTCATTTCTGTCTCGAGAAATGGTTCACCTCGGCGCTACGCGCCTCTGTAAATAGTAATTTTCTCTTGACAGTAATAAATCACTTTATTATTTAGAACCATGTATGTAATGTTATCATTAACGCGCTTATGGCTGCTCCGATTGTATCGGCAGCGTCGATAACCGGAGTTAAGCAGTGAAGTGCGCGCCCATAACTTGGATGGGGGACCGGCGTTGTCGGTTTTGGGCAACGGCACGCGGTGTTTTGCTCGTGGGTGAACGAACGGACCGAGCAGCAATCATCCAAGTTATGGAATGAATGGTGTGTGAATGGGAAGGAGTAGGGGTCAAGGTACAATAAGCCTTTAGGCTGCAGTGCACCACCTAGGAGGGCGATCGTCGGACCTGGGTGGGATGACCCCGAAAGGGCGAAAAAAAAAATGTTATCATTCCCCACGTTTTAAAAGTTTTAAAGTGTTACTTTTCTGACTCTTAGTTTCATCTATTTGCCGAAAATTAAATAAAGTAATTGTAAACCTAACAACCGCCTGTACCAACTTGACACTTGTCTGATATTTTAAACATATCTGTGATATCTTTACGCGCGATATGCGTAATTATTTAATAAATCGAAAATTATTTTGTTAACTTACACATTTTTAATTTATTTTTTTTTAAATTTTGGCAGTAAATAAAATAGTGTGAACGCCCAGTATAAAATATCATTTTATTATGTCAGTTAACGTTAAGAAAAACAAAGTAAACTAATTCTGCAATAAAACACCATGTGATAATTTTTAAGGTTCAAAACTGCAAGTAAAATAATTTTCTAAGTCAAATTAGCAGTTATAAAACAAATACAGCTCAGCTGTGTATAACCAGCAAAGCAAATAACCGCAAATTTAGTATTTACACAGGTATAATTACAAGACCATTTAGAAAAAAGAAAAGTGGAAATCTGACTCTAATGGTAGGTTTATATCATTTATTGCATGATAATTTATGTCAGACAGAAATTCTGATTAATGTAAACGGTCAAAAATTTATTCTATTCTATTCTATTTTTGGTTTTTGGCTTTTTCACTTAATGTATTTAGCCATCGTCAAGTGGTTGTGGTCAACAATTTATGTTCAATAGAAATTTGTTGTTGTTTACATTAGCCAGAATTTCTGTCTGACATAAATATCATGCAATAAATGTCAGATGTAAACCTACCATAAAAATCTGGGTGTTCTTATTGTCGCCTGCTGCAGATTTAGACAGGGGGATGTTTGCCTTGTAGATTATTAGCTGGTAAAATTGTACTGTTATTGGATTTATTTTTTTTTCAAGTGATTTTGCTATAAGTGCCCAATATTCCATCTAAGTTCTCCAGGTGGCAATTTGGTCCAGAAAAATACGTTGCTACAATAGTATACAAATTTTGTTGCAAAGTTTTATAACTGTCTCAAAAAGTTATTCAACTCGGCGCTAATCATCCGTTTCTTTAGACAGTAATAAAACAATTTCAACCTTGATTTGTAATAAACTATTAACCTATGCAAAACGGCATGTAAATTTACAAAATAAATTCTATAAGCTGGTAAGTCAAACCTAATAAAGATAGCAATAATCTTTCAACTTCCGTTCTAAAAATATTCAAAATTGAGCTAGGACAGTTTGTAAGATTGGCGACGAAATGTCTAGAGCTAAAGAAAATTGCAATTTGAAAGGTAACAATTTGAATTATTTTATTTTCTTTGGAATAAAGAAAATAAAGTTAAACTTGCAGAAGCCTGCCAAATAAATAAAAACTTAAGTAGTAGTTGGAGATCAATAAGAATATTTTTGAAATGCATCGTATTTTTGATTTAGGTTTTTCCTATTTACAAAATAGACAAAAGGTTTTAATAGGCAGAAAACAATACCATATATTTCCATTGGCGTAGCCAGGATGGAGCAAGGCGTGTCCTAACACCCTGGAATAATGTGTGATGTCCAAAAGATTTTTTTTTCATGGAAAGCTCTATTTCCTACTACAAAACATCCTATATACGCTAATTCAATTATCTCTAACAATAGTAGTTTTTTATATTTTTTATTAATTTATTTTTAGCCGTGAAAAAGAGTTGATACTAGTACCTGAGCTAACTTCTTCAAAGGAAAACAAACAGAAAAATGGTGAAAATTATGAAAATGAGGTAATAGCACCGAAAAAACTACAAATAAAAAATGTGTAATTGGGTTTTAGGTTTAATAAGAGTGTAGTAGTAGTAAGTAGTAGTAGTAGTAGTAGTAGTAGTAGTAGTAGTAGTAGTAGTAGTAGTAGTCAGCTGCCGCCCCGTGTGTTGAGAAATTGGAATATCGGGACAAAATTGTCCTAATTATTACACCAAAATACTTCTATTATTTATAATTAAGTAGGATACCATTCTCTACATATACGGAAAGTAATACTGTAATTTTCTTATACTGAATAATTTAAAAATTTTAGTCAAATTATAAAAAATAAGGTAGTTTTAGTAATATCGAAAAAAGCCCTTATTCCATTTGATGGAATTGGGTAGTGTTATTTGTAGCATTTAGAAACTAATTTACCTCTAACTTTTTAAATATTTTGAGTATAACGGCGTTTTTACCGAATATGTCTGGCAAAAAAATGTCCGCCACTGACTTTATTGCAACTTTTATATTTTCTTTAAGGGGCTATTCTGGTCTAAAAGCGTAAATTTCAGGTAATTTTTTGCCGTAAAAAGTGAAGTCAATATTTTTACCATCTATTTTTTTATAACTTGTTTATCAACATTTCAAGAATGCAGAAAAAAATAAAAAGAGAAAAATGTAAAAATTTTAAAAAATTAGCAGCTGATGAAGTAAAGGGAGTCTTAAAAATTGGCGCGTGTCCATGCCCACTCTTCTAACCCTCCTAGTAATTAACAAAAAATTAAAAAAAAAAAAGTTTATTAATCTAGAGTAATGCCGCTATAGCCTGAACTACGGAGAAGATAAAAAATACTATTCAAAAAAAAAACTCAAAAAGATCAAAAAGGTGACCAGTTTTTTTTCAGACCGTCACCATTTTGTCAAAAAATGGTTTTTTATCTTTTCGCTAGTTTATGCTATAGCGACATTAATTATTTACACCCTTAAGTATTAACGTTTTATTATAAAAAGCACCGAATAATAATTAACTCTATATCATTTTAGACAAAGATTAATTATGACATGAAAACCTGGTTAAAGACACTAGACTATGCCAAAAGTGCTATTGAAGCAATAATGGAAGATCAAGTGACGTCGAGATTTCAAGCTGAGGAATTAAAAAATTGGAATTTTTTAACTAGAACGAACCAAAGTTATGAGTTTATTTCCATGAAATTGACATTATTGTGGATGTTGGGTTTTTTCGTTAGATATTTTCTATTATTTCCTCTGAGAATGTTCATTTTTGTTTGTGGGGTAAGTTACAAAGCTAAAGCTATTTAAAGCATTTTCTTTTACAAAATCAGAAAACCCCAAAAATAGGCGACTCATTAAAAAGTGTTTTTTCCAAAAGTCTTCTTCTTATTTAATTTATTTAACTAAATATTACTTAAAATTTTACAGGAAAAAGGATTTAAATGTTAAACGATCATTATGCGATTAGGTACTTCTTAACTTCCCAAGCAGCAAGCTGACGTCATTTTTAAGTAATTTTTGGTCATAGGACGTCATTAGACCAAAATTATGACGTCATTTCAATGACGTGTTTTTGACGTCGTTGAAATGACGTCTTTTTGATGTCATTTTTCGAGAAAATTTTTGTGAAAATATATGAGTCATGCCAAAATCCAACCGAAATATCATATGACAGAAAAATAAGACTAATAAACTTACAAAATTGAAATGGGAAAAAATTCTACCGATAGATGGCGTAATGGACAAGAAACTACTACATTTATTCAACATCTTTGCTTTTTATTGCCTACACCGTACCGATGAGACCAAAATAGTACGAGACCGGTCTGCGGTTGGTGATCTCAATTAGCTTTGTAAGAAATATCTTCGGCTAGTGTAAAAATTCTGCATCTCCAGGTTGGAAATTGTCCCGAGAGATGTGACCTTGCAGTGCAAGGAAATGACAAGCAGTTAGGAGTTTTTTCCTATTTCAATTTTCCAATCGTATCATTTTAGCTTTTAAAAAAGTATTCGCGTCTTTTTCGTCATCTTAAAGACGTCATTAACGGGACGTCTTTTGTCTGTGACTTAGGAAGGTCAAATTAACGTCATTTTGTCGTCATCTTATGACGCCTTTGCTGACCAAATGTGACCAAAAATGACTAAAAAGAGACGTCATTAAGACGTCGGCTTGCTGCTTGGGTTTTAAATTTTATATTCAACTTCTTAAATTAAGTTTAGCAAATAACGATGCCCTACTCTTACAAGGAAACCCTCGCAGATTTTGATAAAACTGCAATATGTTGTAGATAATCAACAAATAGAAGACACGTTTATTTTTCGGCCAATAAACACTTTTAAGGGGTGAAATGAACCCCTACTTTTTTAATATTAAAAAAATTACTGGAGGCTGATAAAATATTTTATAAATAAAGTCACGGTTTAGATTTCGTGATGTTATCTCAATTCGTTCTCAAGTTATTAAAAAACAATTTAAGGGTGGATTTTATGAGGTGCATTTCACCCCTTAAAAGTGTTTAGCCAATAGAAAAAAACATATCTTTTATTTTTTGATGTACTACAACATATTACATTTTCATTTACGGGACACCTTGGAGGGTTTCCTTGTTATACTACGTAGGATTAAAAAAATAGTTAATTTGTCATTCATAGCGTTATTAATACACGTCGTAACAGCGCGACGCTGTCAACTGGGTGTCAGTGTATTAAATACTAATAGGTAGAGATTAGACAGAGAACGTCTACATAAAAGCTTTTATGATAGGTTCTTACTTAGACTTTTACCCAATAGTAAACATTTCTCATTATTAGCAGCCTTATATTACTGTAACATAAAGGTACTTTTGTAGCGCCGCGCCGTGGCGATGTTATCGTTATTGCCAATCCAAGTACCTAATTAAAGATAAAGACTTGGGAAAAATTAAAATAAATTTCTAGTTAAAGCTAAAAATAAAGTAATTACGGCAAAGTAAAGCTTATAATCATACTAAGTATAGTTAAATGTTAAACGTGGTACAATGGCTTTAAAATAAAAATGACTAAGCTCTGGTCAAAAATTAATAAATTAATAAAATATGTTCTATGTTTACTACGGACAATTTGCTACCTCTGTTCATTATACCATTATTAGTAATGACACAATAACTTAAGGCTTTAAAGTGTTCGCGTGAGGTTGTTTAGAGAGCCGAGTCTTGGTTTACCTGCAATAAGCTTTACTTCAATGCCTCCAAATAGGAATCTTTGATTTCTTAACGCGAAATACGCCAAAACAGGTGAATAAGGCAATCGTTCAGTTCTCTGATGTAAATAACCTTTGACAGCTTTGATGGAATGTTCGATATATAAAAACACTACTATTGCTACATACAGTTGGCTTTAACTGCGTTTCTGCTTCGTGATCTAGCTGATAGGGTCTTTAAAGACAGGCCTTTTTTCACTTTTCCAATCTTTAATGAGTTACGCTGTCTTTATGTGGGACATACCCCTGAGGCTGTGGCGTTTTCCTTCCATCTCTTTTCATAGTTGAAAGCCTTGATTGAATCAAACAACATCTGAAAACATACACCTGGTTCAAAGATGTAGAGAGCCATAAAAAGCTCAATTCATAGAGTTTAGTGCCAGCTCTTCGGTGCCTGAAGAGGTGTCAGAATGGTTCAACCCTCTACAGTAAAAAAGAATTAAGACGAAACCAACCAAAAAAATAAATAAAATAAAATTAAATAATAATTTTGTTGTAAAATTGTTCGTCTGGCTTTTTATGATTTACAAGAGTTTTTAAATTACTGTTTTTTACACGTTGCTTGTCTAAAATGTATGATTTATTTATTTATGTAGGTAATTTCAATGAACCTTATTAATTTTATATTTTTTAAATGCGCGTTTTATTATTTAAATTTTATTTTAGTTTTTATATGCCTATGTTACTTCTTATTTTTTACTGTTTTTTAATTGACCTGCGTTAATACTTTTGTATATAAGCACCCAATAATTATAATAATTATTATAATTATAAAATAAAAAAATCGGTTACGAAAAAACCCTTACTTACCATTATTATTTTTATTATTTTATTACCATACTTATGTAAAAAGTTTATACGGTTTATAAAATATTCCATGATTAATATGGATTCGTTTTTAAAGTGGTTTTTTACATATTCGTTTACATTGCTTAATAGAATTTTATTTTTGTAGACACTCTGGCTTATAATAACAACTTCAATAATTGGAAGACTACCAAATAACGCATTTAAAAGATGGATTAATCATAGATGTTACGTAATTGCATTTAGAATACTCACAAGGTCTTTATCAGCTGTAATAACCATTCATAATAAGCAATGGCGGCCACAGAGAGGGTCAATTTGTGTCGCTAATCATACCAGTCCAATAGACTGTATTATTTTGTCTAATGACAATTGCTATTCTTTGGTAAGTAACCTAAACTCCATCAATATTTTATTTATTTACATTTCTTAAAAGCACCGCAGATTAAACTAGGTGTAATAGATTTTGTGTTGTAAATAATATGCCATAAAATTATTTAAAATTGAGTTTAGAACACATATATTTAGGCAGAAGTTTGCTTTTTACCAGCTTTAAAAATAATATTAATTAATTAATAAATAATTAATTTATTATTACTCCATATTACATTTAGGCCATATTTAACTGGACTAATTCATCTTTTCAACAGACACTCGTTCTGATCGTTTGCTGAAGCAAAAGCGAACGATCAGTGTCTGTTTTTATCTAGCTTTAACTAAAAGAAGATGGGACTGTTTGAGCGTTAGGCTACCCTTAATTTTGTATATTAATTTTTTTGTCATTAATGGAGTCAATAAAGCTGTAAAACAGGGAATTGCCAAAAGTCCTCAGTAATAGCTCCGATTTAAAAAAATATTTTTTAAACTTTCAATTTTTTGTTATTTAAAATTACAAACGTCTCAGGGGGAAATAATTATTTTATAATTTAAACAATATAAATGTTATTTATACAGGGTGTCGACTAACTTTTCCAACAAACTTTAAGAGGTGATTCTATAATAAAACATAAGAAAACGACTTCATATAAACATAATGTGCTAAACGTTCTACTTTTGGAACTACAGGGTGTTAAAATTTAGAAAAAAAACAATAGTTTTTTACAATTTGTGGCGAGCAGTGGTGCAATGGCTAACGTGTCAGCCGCTCACCGCAGCGATCCGGGTTCGAATCTCGGTGTCGGACATATGATTTTTTATTGCTCGTCACCTCACAGTTGGCAATGGCCAACCATACTGTGTAGTATTCTGCCATTCCTAGGTAGCAGTTATTTAAAAATAACGTCAGTGGCGGCACTACCGCGTTGTCTAAAAGGTGCTGTGAAATGCAAAACTGCATGTTCCAGTGCTTGGATAACGTTGACGGAACACGACAATAATGGGTTAAACATCCAGTAACCCGGCACTCACGGTACACTGGTATTTAGGCATAAGCTTTCGTGAGTTGTCATAAAAGACAAAAAATCACTTTTTTACCTATACCGAAGACAATTATAGTGATAAAACTTTAATTGTCTTTGCCTATACAGATATTTTTAGAAAATTTTGAAAACGTCTTTTATGCATCATAGGACATTTTTTTCTGTACAAGAAAGAAATCATTTTTCATTAGTGTCGTCCATGAGGGATTAAGTGCAAATATTTTTAAGAAAAAAATGGTCCCCACTAAATTTTCCTTAAAAAAATATTATTTTGAATTTCCGTTAAGTTTTAAACAAATAAACGACTTTTAACTTTTTTATTTAATCCATGGTTCTCGCGTAAAAGAAATCATTTCTGGGTCTGGTTTAATCTATCTATTTAGTATAGTAGTCATCTTAAGAGTACTTAGTTTGCTTTACCAATCATTATATAAATTAAAAGTTAAAACATTTATATAATGACCAATCTTTCGCGTAGAAAATAAATTTTGATTTAAATAATATATAAAAAAGATATTATTATTTAATATAAACTTAGAAATTAGCGATATTAATTGACCATGCCAAGAAATGTTTTGTATTTACGCGAAAATCGTACATTAAATAAAAAAAATAAAAGATTAAATTTGTTTAAAACTTAACAGAACTTTAATAAAGTATTTTTTTATTTTAAGAAGTCCCAGTCGCGTACATTTTTTGTTCTTAAAAAATATTTACCGTGTATATCGACCCTGGTAAAAATTACTGTATTTTCTTTATGTTAAAAAAAAAATTTTGGGAGGCCTCTTTAAAATTTCTTTAAAATAACTGAACTGGTATAACACTTATGATAAAAAACGATTATTTTTCTTAAATTTTAACACCCTGTAGTTCCTTATTTTTTGATTAAGTCACCCGCCAGGGTTTGACAGGACACCCCGTAAATATAACATACAGTGCTTGTCTTAAGGCAGGACCCCCTTGTAACTTTTAAATTGTTTGGTATTTTTTAATAAAAGTTTAAGATCTTTGATAAGACGGTATTTACCAAATTTTAGGCAAAAAATGACACTTATAAATGTCATACTGAGAGTTGGGCGTCATTTATCATCAAATATAAAACCAAAACCTTGACCTACTACAAAATGTCGGTACTTTGAAAATTACTGGAATACCTGATTAGGATGGCCATATTTCCGAAACTAATAAAGTAAGATATACTTTATGTCGTATTTTCCTAGAGCTTTTTAAAGATTTATTGAATGGTGATGTGGGTGATAATATACAGGGTAGGACAAAACGTACATATTTTTTGATAATGCACCCTGTATAGTATATCAGCAATAAAAAGATATTTAAAAGGCATTAAGGAAAATCCATTCAAATACCATCTAAATCAGGTATGCAGAAAATTTTGAAAGTACTACCATTTTGCAGTAGGTAAAGGTAATAACTATATATTTTGGAGTTAGGCAGTACTCGTCAGAAGCAATAAAATAGTGTGCCACACGACCCCCTTTTCCATTTAATTTTTGTATTTAAAATTGCGCCCAACTCTCAGTTTTGACTTGAGAGGGCGGATCCTGACTTTAGACAAGCACTGTATATATTGTTTAAGTAATACAAATAAGTATTTCATCCCTTTAAAAGGTAACTAAATTTAAAAATATAAAAAAACTAAAAGAAATAAAATATAAAAATCGAAGTCGTTAGTAAGACTTTCGGCCGAAAGTTTTCACTGACTTGACTACATATTCTTCCTTTTTAAATTACTGTGCCAGACTCGTATTTTGTTACAGACGTAAATAGCTATTGTACGATTGTGGAGGAGTTTGTGCTTTAAAGTAGTTATTTTAGTAGTAACTTAGCTAAATAATTAATTACTTGCTTTATTTGTTCAGTACCGTTATTTCATAAAGGAATTTGTGACTATAGCTGCATATTTTTATTTACAAGTAGAATTTTAGAGCTGTCTAAATGTATCCCCCTTCAATATTGATAAACTCTGCTGTAATTGATGTTATCTTCCATTTAGCCAAAAACCAATGTGTTTATTTATACAGGGTGTTGTAAACTTTGTCATATTATTGTAGTTAAATACTATAAGCAGCAAAGCAAACTTTTTATTAGTTTTAAGAAATAAAAAAGATCGTGTCTGTCCAACGTTTGGCGGTTGGTGTAATATTTTAAATTATATACTTTTATTAGCATATATTTTCAGATCGGTCAAAGTCATGGAGGAATTTTAGGGGTTATCCAAAGAGCTTTAAATAGAGCGTCGCCTCATATTTGGTTTGAGAGGTCTGAAGCTAGAGATAGAGGTTTTGTGTTACAGAGGTATGCATGCAAACCACGTAAACATATATACGTATGAAATAGAAGTCCACAGTTACTTGTGTTTTATAGTTTTCATAACTTAGTGGGTCAGATGAATAAAGCTAAGCAAATGCTTTTACTTAAATTAATAAAAAATAAAACATACAAAATTACCCGAAACAAAAAAAGCAAATTCTATAGTATTAGCTTTTTCTTAAGTTTATTCACCCGGCCCAGGATCTTTAAATTGTTTTCTATTTTTGGTTTAGAAATAGAAAGTACTTAAATTAAAGTAAGTAAATATACAAGGTTGGTCAATAAATAAGAATTTTGCTTAAGGAAAAAATACTTTTATTTTTTATTATATCGATTTTTTTATAAAAAAAAGATGTTTAGAATTTAAAAAAAAATCATTAAAATATGCAATATTGTTTATTTTTAAGAAACACTTTTTTTTATTTTTTAATGCGCTAACAGTAAAAAATTAAGTTTGTACATTAGTGCATACTTATTTTAAAATGTAATATGTAAAGAAAGCTTTAAGAACTATTAAGAGAGGACATCCCTGTACCATCTTCACTTCCAAAATATCGCCATGTAGGCTGGCCGACTTTGCAGCATGTTGTCTATCCACCTACTTGTGATATCGAATAATTATTCTGGTTATAAAAGTTATTTAACCATAATTATTTATTCATTAATTTCTTCAGAAAATCAAAAATGTTTACTTTATACCTATTTTGCTGCCCAAAACACTTTTGATATTTTAAAATTAAAAGTATTTTGTTCTTTTTTTTAACAAATATTTTGTTAAAATACACTTATATAGGGTGTTCGAAGAATAGATGGAGATATTATAATGGGCGATTCCTTGTTAAAAAATATGGGAAATTTTTGACGTGACAACGTTTTATAACTCGATGGACCCGGCTGCATGCACCAAAAACATGACTCATGCGGCGTTACCTCGCGCGTTTCATTTAAGGCTTGAAGTGCAAGCGACACCGCGGAACAAGCGACAAAGAGGCACAATCTCCGCGTCGTTTGACATCTGTTTCTCTCCTACTGGAGTGAGCGTGCAGTGACAAGTGAATGTGGTGTCAATTGTTTATAGCAACGATAATTGCGGCAATAAAGGTAATGATTCTTTCGACGTTGTCACGTTCAACTATCGTCAGTAAGCCGACTTTGCAAACAACCGATTTTTTTTTATAAACATTTGTCTGGAAATGCACAGTCTTCAAGATACAGGGTGATAAATTTTGAACTTTTAGAGAAATTTCGTCAAGAAAACTAGGCAACTAATTATTTTTTTATAAGCACTCACGCTTGTCAGTGTCAAACCTCCATGCAGAAATGATTTTTTGTTCTCTGGGGCACCTGTGATTTTTTAGCAAAAATAAGTAAGTTTTTTTCTCAAAAACAAAGTGGGATACGAAAAAATGCAGTAGGTGAAGAAGTTGTATTTTTAAACGCTTAATCAAACAACGAATGTTAAAGTTGCAAAAAGGCAGTGGCGTACATTTTTTGCCAATAATATTCGCTAAGATGCCTCCCGGGACGCCACGGGACCTTATAATTTTAATCTATTTGGGGCTAAATTAGCCTCTTAATACAACAAATAATATTGCCAAATTAAAAGAAATTAGTAAACATATTTTAGAATATTAATTTTAAAAAAATATATCTATATTTTTTAAATTTATCACCCTGTATCTTGATAACTGTGCGTTTCGAGACCCATGATTATAAAAACTTTCTTTATATTTTTTATCAAGGAATCCCCCATTATAATATCTTTGTCTATTTTCGAACACCCTGGATTGTAATATTTATACAGGGTAAATAAAACTGTAAATCTGATATATAACATGTAAATATTTTTTAAAGCTCTTTAAAGGATTTTTCGAATAGTAATAAAATATAAAGGGTATTTAACAATCGCACCTGGCTCATATTTGTGTATCCAAAGAACCTGGGGCGACTGACCCCAGCTTTATTTCACTTGGATGTGGGGTATCAGCGTTTAACCTTAAAATTTTGTAAAAATATTTGAAACCATTTTATGCTGTGTTGCAGTATGTTATCTTGCAATAATTTTGTTTTATAGACGTTTTTCATTATCAATCGGCATAGTTAAATTCTTAGTTGGTTTATTCGTCCCAATTTGCTTTTAGCATCATCAAGTGCCCACTACTGGTTAGATTTTTAAAATAAGTAAGAAATGAAAACATAATATATATGATTTAATTTAAGCAAAATCCATTCGGCATCTCCAAGTTTCGCGGGAGCAAAAGTATGCCCTAACACATTTATCAAAGGTATCAATGCCGGCTTTAGTTGACTTATACATTGGATAGAAGGATTTTTAGTGTATTTTTCTTCATTTTTATATCATGACGCTGAAAAAGACGAAATTTTTAATTAAAGATAACTTGCTTAGGTCTTATTTTCCCAAAAAGCAAATTAAACAGTTCCAAATGTGCCTTTTTTAGCAGGCCGCTTTATTTAATGTAAAATATTTTTAAAGATAGTATTAACTACTGCAATCTTCTTTTTTAGTAATCCATTGGTTATATTATGACCGCTCTTGGTTGCAAACACTTCATTAATGAGCTATACTTGCCATGCAACCCACCCTAAAAACGTTGTTCATAACGGCAATATTTGCAAAAATCTTTTATTTTAGCATTAATACACTTCTAAAGGAATATGTATAAAAGTCACAAAACGATATTAAAAAAATTAAAATCCAAAAAGATAAAAAAACTACGGTGGGGTCAGTCACTGACCATCTTGTCTCAGGTGCGACTGTTTTTACTCTTTAACTAGAAACCACGATTATCTATTGTTTTTTCAATTTTTTTTTTTCTAAGCGTTAAAAATGCTACTAGTTTGACAATTAAAACATTTTTTTAATACTCAATTTGGATGACCTTATATATGCTTTTAAGTTAGGTTTAAAAACATTCCATGCTGTGATAAGTCCTAGAAATAAACCAAAGATAAGAAAGACTATTGAATCATTTTTTAATGTTTTTTTTTTGAGTTTTTAATAATAATAAAAAAATTATTTTCTAGATTAAAGGAACACACCTCAGATCCTAAAAATCCTCCAATGCTTATTTTTCCCGAAGGAACATGCATTAATAACACGTCTGTGATGCAGTTCAAGAAAGGTAGTTTTGAAGTAGGATGTCCGATTTATCCAGTGGCTATTAAGTATGATCCAAGGTACGCTAATAAATTTTATAAAAAACCGAAAAACGCATTTTATTAAAAGCAAAGGAAATTGTAGTTTTTACTTTCGACGCAGAAAACAATGTTACATTTTTGGATGGTAGGTAAGGATACTCGTTTAAGTGAACGATGTATTAAGTAGCAAATGAGGGGCCTGGTTTCAAAGTGTACATAGGCGCAATTAGGGAGGGCTTAGCCCCCAAGATGGCGATTAGCCAAGTGTGCAATCTTCATTTATGCTTTTTAATAATAATACATCAGTCAAATAAATGCGCCAATAATTTTTTTGAGGGCTGAGTTTATATAATTTTTTAGGCCATGGTTGCATTTATTTTTTTAAATTTACATTTTAATGGAAAAAAACCTCTTTAAAAATGTAGCACACTTTGTATTTTTCTATACATTAGATATTGAATATTATGTCATTTATTATAGTTATTGGGCAGAAGGTAGGCCATGAAAAAGGTTATCATGTTTTACTTAAAACAATTTTAAACTTTTTTACTTTATAATATGCAGTATTTTAGAAAAAAAATTACATTTTTTGGGCTATTTTACAACTGAAAAAAATAACATGGTGTCTCATTTCAAATTTAAAAAGTAAGTATACAAATGTTTAATGAGTCATCTGGAAAAAATTGAAAAGCAAATTTGGAATCCACATAAAAAGTTGTTTATAAAAGTTTTAGCAAAATAAAAGATCTCAAAAAATTAAAAGATTTAAAGGATTGTAAAAACCTTTTATCCAACACTTACATATAATATCTACATAATTGATCAGATTTTGAGGATATAAAGTATACTATAAGTCACTAGTGAGCTAAAGTACCCTTTAGCTCACTAGTGAATTATAGACTTTAGCTCACTAGTGACTTATACTAATTCTTTATTACTTCCAAATACAAAATTTTGTTGCTGGTGTTGACAATGACAAGTAACAAATAATGGATGACGTTTTCAAATTATTTTCGATATTAAAAACGATTTATACGAAAGTGTTAGATAAAATTTTGTATTAGACACGTGAGTTATTACATATAAGTCACTTAAGAAAATTACCTCTCTCGCCCTTCGGGCTCGAGAGTTAAACTTTTCTTGCGTGACTTATATGTAATATAACTCACTTATCTAATAAATAACTATAAAAACATGAGTGTAAAATTATTAAATTTGGCTCACTCTGTACGTTTTAAGATATATTCTGTTAATGGACTCTCGCTCAAGTAATTTCAGCAAGCCAGCATTCAAGTTTATGACCATTTAGTATTGTTTGTGCGTTTATAATAAAAACTATGAATTTATATTATTATAAAAGTATAGAAACACTTAAATAAATTTACAAAACATATATTACAAACAATATATTACAAACAGTACTGCATTACCGGATTTGCCAAATAAGTCTTATAATCTTTTAAACATCAATGATGAGTGACTACTAATATTTTAAATTATAATATTAAAAACTTAATAAAAACATTTAATATAACATCAAAATGCGCAATATAAAATCCTAAAAGATGTATGTAACTTTATTATTCACTAGCCGATCCATGCCCACTTCGTTGGGCGTTAATTATATTTTTATCTAAACTTTTCGTTTCATTATAACAGAAATAGAGCCTGTAGCACACCTAATCAGTGTAGCTTTCTTTATGGTATGTAATGTAATAAACAAAGGTATTTTATAATATTAAAATAAATTAAAATCATAATAATAATAATAGCTCGTTTTTTTCTTGAAGATTTGGGGATGCTTTTTGGAATAGCGATAAATATTCAATGATCCATTACCTTATTAACATGATGACGAGCTGGGCAATAGTGTGTGATGTGTGGTACCTGCCACCAGTCCATCAAAAAGAAGGCGAAAGCTCAGTGGATTATGCCAATAGAGTCAAACATTTAATTGCAGAGCAAGGTGGACTAATAGATTTGGTCTGGTAAGTGATAGGTTGTCAATTTAGTTCAATGGAATTTGGTGAGAACATAACTATTTATTTGTTTAATCCGAGAGAAAATAAAAAATGTTTAATTTATTTCTGTTTTGCTGCCCATAACATATCTATAGATTGTTTCAGAGGTGGTGAATGTTTTGTCACATTACCTGACGTCATATCCAGATTAGGGCAAGTCGTGTATAGTAACATGTATTAAACCGTAAGAAAAATTGTGACTCTTTAATTTTGACGTTAGAATATTAATAAAACTACGTTATTTAATTTTAAAAACTTTAAACTTATTACAATAAAAAAAAATAAACATTAAATTTCGCACTCAAGGGTAATACAATTTACTTTCTTCTTCATTATAAAATAAGTACTTTACCATCTTCAAAATAAAAACTTCTTCGTAGTCCCTGGGCCATCAATGAAGTGGATGATAACAACACTTTTAAAACCTATTTGTGGGGGTTCCGAGGGGTGACGAGTCTACCACGAATAAATCGCCATATATGGTACCGGCGTTTTAATCCTTACGCCCCCTCAAATGTAATTTCTGGGCTTTTAAGGTTTGTAATAAAAATACTCTTATTTTTGATTTTAAGGAAAAGATTGTGTATTATAACCTATACACGCTATCGTTCGACAAAAAAGGGAGGCGTCGCCCAGTCCGACACCCGAAATATGTCAGTTCTAAGCTTAAGTTCTATGGTTTTGTGACAGTAACACTTACCATTTTTGGCACAATGTTTAAACATCGCAAGCTAAAGCATTGTGGTAAACTTGTCCGACAAAAAAGTGACGCGTTCGTTCAGTCCGACATCCCGAACATTTTAGGCCCCATGGTTTCGTGACTACAACTTGTCGGACAAAAGTACCACGTGTTTACCGTTACCAATAAAGTGCCAAAAGATACCATCGATCCCATGTATGGTTTGACACTTATTCGAGGGCAAAGGTCAGTGTTGGGTTTTTGTGATTTTTCTCAAAAACTGTCAGTTTTATCAAAAAAATACCACAATCACAAGTTGTAGATCTTAAAATTCTTTATAAAATTGTTTTTTACAATTTTTTCTTTAAGACCTACTATTTCCCAGATATTGCGTTTATAAGAATCACGATCTACATGATATGCGCACATTGCACACATTTCCACACAGTACTCGGCGGGGTTGTTTTTTTTTAAGTGGTTTCTCCCTTAGGTCTAGTCCATGGACCTTTATCATGTTATTTTTAGGAACAATGCCTATTTAATAGTATGAAAATTATTAATAATAGTCCCAGAGCTAGTAAACCCTTCAAGTAAAGTTTTGCCTGTAAGGCTAAAAATTTGTATAGTGATAAGTCATAACATGCTAAATACGACAATCATCACCTGGCAAGCATCAGCCCTGCACATCATCACCCTGTATATTTTTAGAAGTAAAAAAAATAAAAAATTTGGCGCTGTCCCCTTGAAATTTTTCTAGTATTTTGTAAGTAAGTCTCAGGATAAAAGTTATAAGAATCGTTTTTATAGAAAATGTTAAGATTACAACTTTGGTCTATAGTACTTTTTCGATAAAATATAGCGTTTTTAAGAAAAATCCAAAAACCTAAAATTTTGAAATTTGACCCCGTTGCTTTGCGTTACTTTATTTGTCGGACAAGTGTACCATGGTGTTTTACATTTAATTTTTAAACGTTATGCCAAAAATGGTTAGTGTTATAGTCACGAAACCATAAGGCTTCAAATTGACATCTTTGGGATGTCGGACTGGGCGAACATGTCACTTTTTTGTCGGACAATTTTACAACAATATTTTAGCATGCGATGTTTAAACATTGTGCCAAAAATGGTAAGTGTTACTGTCACGAAACCGTAAGGCCTAAAACTGACATGTTTCGGGTGTCGGACTGGGCGAAAGCGTCACTTTTTGTCGGACGATAGCGTCCGTATGAGTTATAATACACAATCTTTCGCTAAAATAAAAATAAGAGTGATTTAATCACAAATCCTAAAGGCTCAGAAATGACATGTTTAAAGGATTAAAGCGCCGGTTCCATATATGGCGATATGAGTATTCTTGGTAGACTTGCCAAAGGTAATCCCTCTAAATAGGTATTAGAAGTGTTGTTGTCATGAAGTCTACTTCATTGATGGCCCAAGGACTATCGGCTTTTGTATATCGTTGCGGCATATTAAATAATAACGACCTGTATTAAAAATACCAACCCTTTACAGTAATCCTATATTAAAATTACAAAACAGCATCAAAATTGTTTTAAACAACTTACGCTGCAGGAATAATTTGCGTTTATAAAGTTGCAGGTTAAGCACAGATTCACAGTACAGTAATATAGTCAATTGGTTTGAAACATAGGTACTAAACACTTATAATTTTCCTATTTACTTAACTTTTACATAAAAATTAATAAAAATATTTCAGATGTCTAAAATATCGAAAAGTGATCACGACAGTTGTTGACATTTAATTGATTACTAACGATGTTTCTCAGACTTACGTCAGTGACGTTTTTTTGTGTCTTTTGGTTTTGACGGTATGAACAGAGAACAAGGTATGACGAAACTTTCACCACCTCTGAATCAATTCAATTTTCTTTTTTTTTTTTTTGTTTTTTTTACAAATATTTTGCTAAAATGTACTAAATAGTAATATATATTTATACACAGTAAATTAACTTTTGAGTCGGTACTATTGCTAACGTCTCTATAATTGCAGATATGACGTCGGTTAAATTACAGAACTAGTAGTATTTTCTTGCTGATTAGCGCGCTGCCAACAACAACAATTAAACATAAAAATTGACCTAATTTAAATAGAACACCTTGTATATTTTTACCCCAATTGATTGACAATACTTTTCTGGACATAAAAGGTTATTATGAATTTGGTGTTACAGCTAAAAATAAGGAAGGTTTTGTCAAGTGTGCCATAAAATTTAAATTTAGAGCAATTTTTTCCTGCTCAATGAAATTTTGGGCCTGCTAGAAAACCTATGTGACCTTTAAAACGATACAATCATTGATTCTACGTATAATATTTCTTTTGAGATTATTAATACTATCGATATCGTATCGAATTTTATACACTTTATCGTGACAATTTTCATTAAACTGATTATATTAAACCACCCCACAAAATAAGTTAGAAACAAAATGTATGAAGAAACTACTTTTAAATAAGTTTAATGGCAAATATTGCATCCGATATGTGCAATTTTGGTGTTACTTTCATGGCCCACTTGACCAAATTAAACAAGACACTCTTCCTCCCCTATTTTTGGTTTTAGCACAAAATTCATAATAACCTTTTGTGTTTAGAAAAGTAATTGCAATCGGTTAGGTTAGAAATATACAGGATATTCTATTATTTTTTGTTGCAATAGATCGAAAACTCGTTGTTTAATTGTTTTTCTGTTGACAGCACGTTAATTACGAAAAAATACTTAGTACTAGTTGTCTAATTTAATCGAGCTAGTATCTGCAATAATAAAGAAGTTGGCAATAGTGCTGATTTAAGTTTGATCGCCCTGTAACACTTTTTTTTCGCCCTTTCGGGGTCTCTCACCCAGGTCCGACGATCGCCCTCCTAGGTGGTGCACTGCAGTCTAAAGGCTTATTGTACCTTGACCCCTACTCCTTCCCATTCACACACCATTCACCTGTAACACTTAATGACCAAACAAGTTTTATAATGTACATATATAGAAATTTGATTTCGAAAGTCCTATAAAGGACAAATTGTGGTAAAAACCACATAAGGAAATAACCTTTTATCATATGCAAAAAACCTTTTTAATATTTAAAAAGAATTGAATCCAAAATTTACAAACAATAAATATCTTTAGTACAGTGTGGCGCCTTTTCGTTGACCTTACAGCTTGTAGCAAAACTAAAAGAGATAGAACAAATCTGATTGCGCAATCTTGATTTCAATTTTTGAAAGAAATTGGATGGTTAAAGTTAATCATGGCTTACTTGATTCGTTTTAAAGATACAGAGTGTTTTTAAATTTTGTCACTTTGTCCAGGCACTTTTAACTAGCTTGATATTGCAAATAGAAAAAAATGTAAATAGAAAAGTTTTAGGGATTTTTACGTAGAATTCAGTGCTTTACCTATATTTTTTTCATTGACTTATTTTAAAGTTATGACACAGAGTTGGGTTTTTTAAATGGAACACCCTGTATATTTTATCATTTACGCAATAAAAGGTCTCTTTAACAGTCGTAAATAAATACTACATTTTATATATTTAATTTCTCATAGTTTCGGAAATAAAGCCATCGTCAGGAGTTCGATAATAAAATGGCATTTTTTAAATAAAACACCCCATATATTTTATTAAGATTAAAAAGACATTTTAAAAACCTTTAGAAATTCACCACATTTAAAATGATTTTCTCCAACTATTTTGGAAATATGATCTTCCAAATATTAGTGCGTATATACATATCTACCATTTTTGGGTCATATTTCCAAAACCATAAAAGATAAATCATATTTAATGTGGTATTTTCTTAAACTTAATTAAAATATCGTTGCGACGATAATATAATACAAACGGCATTTCGTAAAAAATAATCCTGATGATGGCCATAATTCCAAAACTATTAAAAAATGGCTATATTAAATGTAGTATTTCTATAGCTTATAGCAAATATACAGGGTGTTCCATTAAAAAAATCTAACTTTGTGTTATAATTTTAAAACAAATATATATCTATAGTTTACGTAAAAATCCCTAAATATTTTTATATTTACATTTTTTTTTATCTCTAATATCAATCGAGTTACAAGTGCCTAAGCAAATTGACAAAATTTGAAACACACTGTATCTTCAAAACGAATCAACTTGGCGAAAATTAACTTATACCACAAAATAACTAGCTACGCGTTAGCTAGTATCTTCTTTGTTTAAACCAATAAATTTGTTTCAATAATTGAAATCGAGATTGGTGATTCTTTTTGGTTGGTATTATAGGGTACATGCTAAACGGTAACAGACACAAAAAAACTAAGATACGTGTTCCCTTATCTTTTTAGTGTTTAGTTTAATGGCGTAACCAGATCTACGTTAACTTAATTGGTTAAGAAGATACAGGGTGATTCTCAAAATTCGTCGATTTTATTATGTCTTATTACTCGGACACTTATGTAGACAAAAAACTTTAAATACAAAGTTTTATAACTTTTTACGTAGAATTTAGTGGCGTACATAAAAATAAATATAAATGTTTTAATTTTTAAGATATAACACAAACTTGCCTTTTTTGTAAGTGCAATACCCTTTATCTGAGTATCTTAAAAATACATTTTATGTTGCGATTACAATAATATATAACATGTAATACTTTACATTGTTCTACACAGCGAAACTAACAAAAAATAGTTGGCCATAGATTAAATCCATATTTATTTATTTTTTAAAGGGTATGTAAATTAAAAACACAATTTAACAAAAACACTAAAACATTTAATAACCAAAACAATAACAACCACAGAAAATGGGTTTATTTATAAAAGCAACTAAACAATTATCTTAAGTACATAATAGTTTTTGCGCTGGTGATTAATTATTACAAGATGTGCTCAAATGCCTTTCATTTTGTCCGATGCATTTTTGGACTCTACTTATAATCAAACTAATGGCGATAGGGATGTAAATATTTGGTACACTTTGAATAAAATTAAAATATTTCTCATTAAGATATTTAAAATTAGATAACAGAAGAATACAAAATAGTTGCATCCTTATTGCCACTAGTTTGATTACAAGTAGAGTCCAAAAATGCATCGAACAAAAGTGAAGGCATTTGAGCACAACTTGTAATTAATCACCAGCGCAAAAAAATTATAAAGTATTTGAGATATTTGTTCAGTTGCTAATATTAATGAACGTATTTTCTGTGGTTGTTATTGTTTAAGTTACTAGTTGTTTTAGTATTCTTGTTTAATTGGTTTTTTATGTATGTACATACTTTTTAAAAAATAAATGTATATGGATTAAATCTATAGCCAACAATTTTTTAAATTTTTTTGTTAGTTTCGCTGTGTAGAACAATGAGTATTAGGTGTTAAATATTGTTTTAATCGCAACAAAAAATGCAAGTTTGTGGTATACCTTAAAAAATTAAAACTTATATATATTTATTTTATGTAGGCCGCTGGATTCTACGTAAAAGTTATAAAACTTTTGTATTTGAAGTTTTTTTCTTTCTTCATAAGTGTTTGAGTAATAAGACATAATAAAAATCGACGTATTTTGGGACTCACCCTGTATCTTCTAAACCAAATAAAACACTAAAAAAAAACAAGACACGTACCTTTTTTTTGTATCTGTTACCGTTTATCCTGCACTCTATAATACCAACCAAAAAAAACCCTGTACACATCCAAATATTGTTTATACTAAACATAATAGAGCATTATTGCAAGTTGCCTTATTAAGCTCCGGAATAATTAATACCGGCCTTATTTAAATAGTGCTTGTACCCATAATTTAGAGTTATTGCAAATCATGTTGACAGTGCCATTAACCTAAAAAAAAGGAGAAAAATTTTTAGTTAATTTTTCTTTATTGTTTTGTGTTGTAGGGATTTGATTAACACAATTATAAAAATACATTTGAAAAAACAAGGTTTTAAGTATTTTTACTACTAACAACTTGTCGATTTTGTGCTCGGCAGCTGTTCGGTTTACACAAACAGTTCCGAAGTTAAAATAAGACCAAAATTAGGCACGACCTAAAACCGACATAAATAAAGCCAAGCACTATACTTATTAAGGGAGTCCTTATACTACCATGCATCTGCGCAAGCTCAGATGTCAAAATAAGGTCGGTATTATTAGTGCCTGGCCTTATTTCACTGTGCAATAATTCTCTAATATCTGTATGATAACACTACTTACTCAAATAACAAGAATCCGTTCCTTTTATTTTGGGACCGAATGGAAAATTTTTATTCCTATTATTTTTTATCGTTTTATCAATATAATTTATATTTGCCTAATTTTTATTTAGGGATGGTCAATTAAAGCGAACAAAACCAAAGAAGGAATGGAAAGAAAAGCAGCAAGAAAAATTAAGCCAGTTATGGAAAGCTGAATAAATTATAAAATAAAGTATTATTAACCTTAATATATTCTGTTTAATTTTTATTTATTTTATCACTGAAAAAAAGATATCTTAAAACAAACGCCTTATATTTAATTTGAGAGTATTGTGACTTTTATATGTCTTAAAGGAATAGGATCTTAAACAAAGAAAAATGTGTTTTTAGCTTTGCGTACTAAATTCTAAAAAGGCGCTTTTGTAATAAAAAACCTTATATGTTATCTAGTGATCCCAATGGGTCTACATTAAAGCACTGTGTACTCAGTTTAAAACTAAATACTCTCAAATCAAGGTATTCATGAATTTGGCTAAAATTATTTGCACCCTTATATTAAGTATCTAGATCACAATAATAATCACCTGCGCTCTGCCACTAAGTAATTATTTCTTTAAGACAAGATAGTATATACCTTAGACTGAATTTTTTTTTATCAATTAAGATACTACGTATCTTAAATAAAGAGCTAGTTCTCTTGATATGTTATATTGACGGTATTCAATTAAGGAACTGCTTTTTTTATATGAGTGTGCCAAAATTTTATCTTTGTTGACCATTAAGAGAAAAATTCCTGCTTATCATTTACCGAGACCTCTCTTCTCCAGTGATGAGTTTGGCCGAACATCATAAACTTATCAAAGTGGCTGCCCTGGGTCCAAGTTAAATATGACGAATAACAAGTGTCAGGGAATCCAGCGTTTCTGAGTACGGTAGCGATTAGTGCACATCGTGGGTACACAATTTTTTCCGGGTACGATGCATACATTAAATTAACTAGATGTACTTTTTTTGCTTTGTACTTTTGAAGACTTTCGTTGTATTTCTGTCTTCGCCCTTGGAGCTGCGCCTAATAGACTTCTTGCAGATGGGTTTCGCCGTACCTCATCAACAGGAACATGACAATCAATTTATAGTCGGACTGCTTTTCTTCAGGAATGTTTCTTAACACCTCCATGGCTTCTCCTTAAAGAGCAACTACCAGAGCTCGGGCCTTCCCTGTGGAACTCCACTTATTACCATCACCAGGAGCTTCAAATTGTCGAAGATAGGTAACCCATGGCACCTTGCCTCAAAAGTAGGAGGTTTCTTTACAGTTGTTGAGGTACCGCTTTCTGAAATTACACCTGTGTTAACTATCTTTAGAATTTGCCGCTGTTAATTTTGTACTTCTTATTGTATTTGGCCTTGAACTTGTCGAACTTGACTCTGAACTAACTGTTTGCTGCATTTGTTTTTCTACTGCTTCTTTAACATCTTCTTTGGTAAGTTTTAAATCAAGCAACATTTGTTGTCTCATCTCATCTTGGCCGTGATAAAATTCTCCTTTTAGTTTTTCGTTGATCTTTATCATCTTTTTTAGTTCTTGTTTCATCTCTGCTTGGCTTTGCTTAAGGTCTTTTGGATTTTCTCTATTAATTGTCTGGTTTCTTCTTAACTAGTTCGGATTTCCTTCTTTATTTCTTCTTGACCATATTTCTTTTTATGGCATCTTGCATTTCTTTCTTAATGTCTTCTTTTAGAGATGGTTGACTGATCTTCATGTGTTCTTTTAGGTTTTCTTGGCTGGTCTTCATTGCCTTTAGATCTTCTCATTTTTTCTAATTAGCATACTTATCTTCTCCTTACTTGCTGTATATTGTCTTGTCTCAACTGGCATTCACTCTTCTTACCACTTGGGCTTCCTTGAGTAAACTTATCCCACTTCTGCCACCTAATGTTCCGAAACACCTCGTATAAAAACACGTGTCTTTGTTTTTATACCTTTATTAACAATGAAACGTTACTATGGTTACAACAACGACAAAATCTTTAGCACTACTCCAACGGAGGTTTCCGTCGCCCTTTATAGTATGGTGAAAGAGTGAAGAATGATCTAGAATTTTGAAGAAATATCGCGAAAATGCCACAGTATAGTATGATATAAAGTTCTCAATAGATAATTTGGGCGTTTTCAGAAACCTTTGAAAGTGATGAAAGAACTTGGAAAACTTGAGGTAAATTATTTAAATAAATTACCAAACTAAATTAAATGATTCTAACTCTTTTAAATTCTTTAACCTAAACACATTTTTGAAAGTCTGTAACAATAATCTTAGGGTAATTTTGACATAAATAGATACATTAAATTTAGGTATTAGTTATTTATATTTTCCTTTTCTTAAAAGGCAAGTCCATTATAGGTCCATGTTTATCCAAATAGAATGTGCATAAAAAGAAGATGCTGGCATCCGGTAAAGAATCCAGTTGTAAAACAGGTAAAATTGTTTTACAATTTGCTCTTGTTTCGTTAAGTAATTTCGACTTTATGTATTAAGAATATATTACCAATATTAGTAGAAATATGAGTTAGATATGATTTTGAGTTAAGCTCTTTACCAAAGGTTAAGTAAATATATTTTTGACTATATTTATAACATTTTTAAATAAAAGTTGCTAAAATTGCAAAAATAAAATAAACCGGTTATACAAAAATCTGTAAAAGGATTTTGAAAAAGGAAAATACCATCCCTACAAAATAAAATTAATTCACGAACTTAACAAAAATACGGATCGTCGCGTCGGTTGGAGTTTTGAGAAACATTAATGAATGTTTGCGATAATGACTGTCTTTTTACTCGTAGCATATTTTTTTCCTGACGAATCTACCTTCTGCCTTAATGGTACAGTAAACAGATAGAACTGCCGTTACTGGTCTTTTTCAATTCTAATTGGGCGATTGAAGCTCACACACAATATTCTTAATCTGTCCATATTTCTTCGACGGTACCTTAACAGGTCAACGTTATTTGGAATTCCTAAGAAACGAACTGATTCTCCACGTGTGTTTAATGTTTCTAAATGCAAATAACCCCAATATTCCAGAAGATTCTATTTGGTTTGAACAGGATGGAGCGCCAACACACTTTAGCAGGAATGTCCGTCAATATTTAAGTGAGATATTTCCGGGTCAATACTTTGGACAAAGGGGTCCAGTAGAGTGGCCTGCTAGGTCTCCGGACTTAACTCCATGGGGTTAAGTAAATAAGCCTAAAAATTTAGAAAAATCAAAAAATAATATCAGTTATGAAGTTGAGCTACTCAAGGCGGTCTAGATTAGAATATATATTTCTTTAAATTTTATTTTTATGAAACTGCTTTGACTAAATACATGAGTATTATTTCGAAATGTGTTTTTAGAAATTGAACTGTCAATTTCTCAGTACCTGTTGACTTGTGGTATAGGGTATGTCCTTTAAGGTTTATTCAGAACACTTCGAAAAATCCAAAAATTAAATAATGTACAGGGGTTCCAAAGAAAAACATTAGTGGTGATATGTAACTACTACTTGCGTAAGCCTATATGCTTGGCTGTCATGTCCGAAAACAGACAATTTAAAAGAAAAATAACCGTATCCGAGCGTTTCGCTAAAAAATCATTCGTTTAATTTTAATCGAATTTTTTTCAGACTTTTGTCCCTCACTGTATTTATTTCTAAGCATATTTATATATAAAAACAGTTAAATTAAATTATTTGTATGACAAAACCTAATACATGGTACTTAGTAATTTTAGTTAAAAGCCCGAGGTCGTTTTGCATGTTTATATTTATTTTAATATACTTCCAGCATATTTCTGTAATAAACCTTTAATATAATATCATTAGAATAATAAATATTTATTATCAATTGCTTATAATAACATACATTACACAACAATATAGTACTTTTTTGTAACTGACTTACGGGACAAATAAAGCTAAAAAATCAGTTGCATTGATAATAGACTTACTGGGTGTTTCAAGCAAATGACTGACCAATATACATTTTTAAATTTTTAAAGATACACTAATAAAATTTGTTAATAATACTGCCCAAGCAGCAAGATGACGTATTATTGACGGCTCTTTTTAGCCATTTTTGATCAGTAATGACGTCATAAGATGACGATTAAATGACGTTAAAATGACCTCCCTAAGTCACAGATAAAAGACGTTCTGTTAATGACATCATAATGACGTCTTTAAGATGACGAAAAATTGACGCATATACTTGTTTTTTAAGTTTAAATATTACGGTATTTTATTTAGTAAAATTATATATGAATTATTTCTAATTATGAAGTAAACATACCTGATAGTTGATAGACTTTCCATAAAGACGGTGCTGGATGGATGTGTTTTGTTACATGATGACAACTAAAATTATTAGTACTTAACTAGAAAGTAATAAAAGTATTCTTAACAAGCAGTCCGAAATCGTTCAACAAAATTGAAATAGGAAAAAACTTCGTACTGCTTGTAATTTCCTTGCACTACAAGGTCGCATCTCTTGGAACACTGTCCAACCTGGAGATGCAGATTTTTACACTAGCCAAAGGTATTTCTTTCAGAGCTAATAAAACATCTTAATATGAAAAAAAAGAACAAATTATTTAAATTAAATTAACCCTTAATAAGGCAAGAAATGAAGGAATAAAAAAGTAGGTAAATTATTTTTAGTTACGAAGATACAGGGTGTTAAGCTTTTAAAAAATAATTGTTTTTTTAATATCAAAGATTCGTTAGTATATATATATATATATATATATATATATATATATATATATATATATATATATATATATATATATATATATATTTTTAATTTGATACATTTTTTCAATATGGTAAAAGGCTACTTTAGCACTAACTAAATGATAATTATAAATTTCAGCGGCGGCGCTAGGGGCAATATCACTGATAATATTGACTAGAAAAATGTACGCTACTGACTTTTTAAAAGTTTTTGTATTTTTTTTTTGGTTAAGCAGCCAATTTTTATGTCTCTTGATATTTGTTAGTATCGCTTTATTCTCAAGAAAAAAATAAAACCACTTTATTTCGTGTTTAACATGGATTTTTGCATCTTTCTAACTTAACATATTTATCTACTTTTTTAACCGTTAGTCATTATTTGTCCTAAATATATTTATTTTTTTAATTTTGGATGTCTCTGTTTGGCCCACCCTGTATATTACATTATTTATAGTCGCGCGGTGTATTCTCAGCTCCGTTTACTAACAAATAACGATATTCACATAATCAAATATGCTTTTCAAGTATGACTATTTCAGCATATTTTTAACAAACAAAATGGGCTAATTTTAGTCAGTATTTTTGTCAGAAAAAAACTTTTCATTTGCCACTCGAGGCGCTACTGAACATGTAATTTAGTTAAGGCTAAATAGGCCTCTTACTGTTGTTAATAACACTGCCAAATTTTATCCAAATTGGATAAAAATATTTAAGATATTATTAAAAAACCTTTTTTAATTTAACACCCTGTATCTTGAAAGCAATGCATTTCTGGCCCTATGTATATACACACTTTTTATAAAATTAGCTTAAAATAAATCCTTAATTTGTTTTATCGCAAATAGAAAACACTTTTTTCACCTCCGCAGTGCCGTATTATCCATTAGGCTGACTAGGCTACAGTCTAGGGGCGCCATGAAAAATAGGCGCTAGACAGGGGAGTTTTAACAAAAGTTTAGGTCGGGTGGGGATTTTTGGTAACTAATTTATTTCTCTGTGAATAAGGTGCTTTGGAATAAAATAGGCGGAAAAGGAGGGAATGACCTTTTTTTGTTTTGTAATTAAATTTTATTTCGGGTGTTTAAAGTAAGGCGCCTGGCACTCAAAATAGGCGCTACGGAGGAGCTGCTCTTCAAAATTTTTTGGTGTAAATGGGTGCTCAGGGAAATTGTAGCCTAGGGCGCCTCAGACAGTTAATACGCCCCTGCACCTCCGACTTTTATCAGTGGCGTTTATTTTCTTTAAAATATATCTATTTTAAAATATCTTTTTACGTACACTCATTTAAAAATAAAAACTTTTTAAACACTGTATCTCTTAAAGTTTTAAAGATCCTTAAATTTGTTACACGCTATAAATTAAATAATAAAGTTTAATTATTTACAAAAAAACATATGATTCTTAAATAAAAAAAAAAAACAAACATACATACCTCTATATATCTGGTCAAGAGGTTAATTTTCTGCGAAAAATAGTTATTGTAATCATAAAAAGATGGTTGTTAGTATTTTGGATTCAGAAAAAATTCTTGGAGAGAGGATTTTTTAAAAATCCTGCACTTAAAAATAGCAATTGGTATAAACTTAAATAATATAGAAAATTTCAGTAGGGCAGTGCTCCCAACTCTCGGAGCTTTAGCTCCATTATTTATACCTAATATTAACTGAACATTGATAACACTAGTCAACACGATTTTTATGTCTGACATCTCCCATATTAAATTTTAGTAGCTTTTAGCCCAAAACTAAGTAAAATGTATATTTTATTTTATTAAGAGTTTGCTTTTGTAGAAATAAGAACAATTTTTTAAATTAAAAAAAAATCAATGATTTTTATACAGCATGTAATTTCGTTGCTGGCTAAAAATTTTGGATCTAATTCCTTGGCTTATTTTGGAAGGAAAGTTTATATAAACATATTATGTCCTAAACTTCTTAACTGTTTGAGATATTTTCATGAAATTTGACATGCACCTACTAAGCACCAAAAGGCATTTTTTTAAATGTAAAAGATTTTTAATTATTTCTACCAGTGGCGTCCGAAAGGGATGTAAACTGGAGATTTTTTAAAAATAAATAGTACGGCACTAGTTACTTAAAAATAAAAATAATTTTTAAAATCTCCTATTATTTTCTAAAAATTTTACCTTCTGACTTTTTTCTTCAATTCCACCATTTTCGCGCAAAAAATAAAAACCGTTTTCGTGAATTTCTGGTATAACGAAATTATTTTGAAATAGTATGCTGGTGCCTTATTTTTAGTTTTTTCTTTTTACGCGAAAATGGTGCCCCGAAGTAAAAAATTCAAAAGTCAAATTTGTTGCCAAATAAATATTGACTAAAAAATTATGTTTACTTTTGGGAAAAGCAATGGCGTACCATATTTTTTCTTTTTTTTATATTTCTTTTATGTTTGTATGACCTCTAATTTATTATATACTTATACTTATCAAGGTGAATCAGACAAAAGCAAACTTTATGAACCAAAAATAAAAGTTTAAGTGTTTTTAATGTCTAGAATCAAAGTTGTGGCATAAGATCAGAAACCCAATTTTTTTTTGTTGACCCTTGTAATTGCGTTCCGCCCAACCGTTTTTGTGCCTGACCGTGTGTGAAAGTGTGCAATACAAAATATATTTTTAAAATACCCAATAAATATTTATTTTAAAATCTGACGAAATTATAGTTACATTTAGAGATTTAAAGGACTATAGTTTTTATGGCAAATACTTTTTACTTTATTTTTGTTAGTTATTCAATTCTAAATTAACAAAATTTTTATAGGCTTTGATTGGGGCTTTTTATGTATACAGGGTCATCCAAATTAAGTGTCTCTCATTGGTAGATGTGTTATTACTTATTTAAGATTAAAGATTAGAAAAAAAACAACTGTCAATCGGGTTCCTAAGTTATATAGCAAAATGACTTTTTTAAATGGGACACCCTACATATTTTATTATCCGTAAAAAGACCTTTAAAATCCTTTAAAAAAGTCCTTATATAAAACACCCTGTATATGGTATCATCATTTAAAAGGTATTTTAAAAAGCTTCAGGAAAATTTCATAATATAGGCATCCAAATCTAAATAAGACTACCTGGATATTCTCATTTTATTTCTGATACTAAACTTATTGCTTATAGCTTTTAGAGCTGTAAAATAATAGAAATTTAACATAATTTTTGGATTTGAATGACCATATTTTCAAAATTATAAGAGATAGACATATCAAATGTAGTATATTCCTAAGACTCTTTAAAAATATCTATTTAATGGGATTGCAATATACTGGGTGTTTTATATTAAAAAAGGCCAGTTTACTATTAAATTCTTGAGGATGGTCATATTTCTGAAACCATGAAAAATTGGATATAAGTATCACATGTAAACTTAAAACAATTAAAAATTAAAAAATTTTTGGTAAAAAAAAGTTTTATTATTTTTCGGATGTTTTATTGTCTGTTAACTTAGAAAATCATAGTGAACAAATAAAAAAACGTTTTAATATTCTTTAAAACGAAATTTGGTTTATTTGACCAGTTAAATATTTTAAGTTTTTGTTTATAACAATTGCAATTTTTAAATGCAAAATTATTTAAAAATAATCCTTTTTATATATATTTTTTGAAACCATACTAATACCGATAACCATAATAATACGAGCACTAAAACTATTTTTCGCAGAAAACTTACTTCTCGATTAGACTAAAATTGTTATTAAAGATTAAAAAGCGAGCTTTGGGATAACTAAATATTACATCCGCTCCCGTCAACAAAACAATTCTATTAAATTAAAACTATAAACATAATTTGGTGTGCCGGTTTTAACCTCTATTTTGTGCACCTACTCAAAACTGTTATCAAGTTTAAAGAACCGTATCCTGTATGTTAAATTCTTTAGGCCTATAAATCCAACATAATAATAGATAAACTAATAAAATATAAAAATTAAATTAGATTTCCCTAAAAAAATTAAAATTTTCTTTTTAACACTGATCACGAATACAAAGATTTTCTTACAGAACCCAGAGCATCGTGGTTTTTAAGTAATAAATGCCTTGATTTTTCCGTCAAATCGCAAAATTGGTCATTTCATGTTTTTATATTGTTTTAATGTGCAACGAGAGTTTTACATTTTGATATTTAAACAGTGTGTTTAGGGAAGGTTACGTTGTCAAAACAGTCTATTAAAATGGAAAAAAAGAAAATGTAGATTTTTGCGATTAGACTCTTTTGCCTTTACACGGTAGATTTTGATATTAAGCATCATCGCAAAACAATTATTAAGTACTTGAGATAATTGGTTATTTGCTATTATTAATGAATCTATTTCCTGTGGTTGTTATTGTTTTGGTTATTAAATGTAGTATTCTTGTAAAATTAGTTTTTTACATAAATACCTTTTAAAAAATAAATATTGATTTAGTCCGTGTCTAGCTATTTCTTGTTTAATAAGTTTAGCATTTCAGTTTCTCAATGCAAAATATTAAGTGGTTTATATTATTGTCATCGTAAGAAAAAATCAATTTTTTAAAGTACTGAAATACAGTGTGTCCCATTTAAAAAAATGGAAGTTTGGGTCATATCTTAAAAAATCAAAACGTTTATATTTATTTTAGATAGGCCACCGAATTCTACGTAAAAAGTTATAAAACTTTTGTTATAAAATTTGTTTCTATCTTCATAAATGTCCGAGTAATAAGAAATAATAATATTTAACGAATTTTTATAATCCCTTGCATCTTCTAAAAAATAAAGTTGGCGTGGATCTGACTGCGCCGTCAAACTAAACACTAATAAAGAAAAGGGAACACGTATTTTAGTTTTTTTTTGTCTTTTGCCGTTTAGTCTATATAATCCAACGGAAAAAACCACCCTGTTCATTAATGGATACAAGCTTTTTAAAAACTTAGGGAATTTATATAAATATATATTTTTCTCATTGGAAACCGTAAAACAATGATACTCTGGTGAGTAAAAAAAAATATTCAGAAATATATAATAAACAGGACACTGATAACTTTTTGCAATACTACAAAAACAGCCCCGAAATAAATAACAATATTTTAAAAAATTGTAAAAACAATCAAAATTCTAAATACAGAAATTGTAGTGCTCACAGAAACTATTGTTTAATTAGTTATTGTTTAGCAAAATATAATTTTATTACATTTGCGACGCTACTGGCGCATTCATATTTTTTTCGAAATAAATTTCCAATAGATAGCTTAGTGACTTAAGGGTTCGATACTTCGGTTTTGAGTAGAAGCAAATGCTTTATACAGTGAATAAAGTATGTCAACATTAGTAGATTTTTAACAGACCCACCTCAAAAGTCCTGCTGGCACCCCCCACCCCCTCAAAGTTGGTTAAGGGATTGATATAGTTTTTTTCTAATATCTTCTAAACGGTAAATGATAAAAACTGATTTTAGTGTCGTTAGATAGAGCACAAAATTCTGCAAAATGGTAAGTTACTGGTAATTTAATTGAAATTCATGAAAACTTTGATGCCGATTGGTAGCTAAACGGTGGGTTTTATCTACTTTAATAAAGAGTATCTTATTTTTTAAGTTTTTGATTGTCTATAAAATGGCGCGCCCAGCTTTGCGATATATGTAAAAATTAAAAAGTTATGATGTAAATACATTTTAAGTTTTAGATAAAGTGCCCTCTGGCGGTATTAAAAAAGTACTTTTATCTTATAATTTTTTTTTTTTTTTTTTTATCTTTGGACAAACCACGAAGGCTAAAAGCCTAAATACTAACGTACCGTGGGTGTCTTAAGCGAGGTAAGAGGGAGTTTGTTGACACGGGACTTAAATACTTGAAGATTTGGGGGAAGGAAAGACCTCCGCGGGCAGCAGGTTCCACAACCTAGAAACTCTAGGGATAAAAGAACGAACAAAGTGGGAAGTTCGGGGCCTGTCCAGTTGGACCGTATAGGGATGCATACGCGCGGAACCACGAGTTTCTCTGTTGGGAACCGTAAGTGGAGGAACTATACTGGACAATTCTTCAGAGCAGAAGCCATGGAAGTACCTATAAAAAAGCGATAAATCCCCCACAGCCCGACGATGTGCAAGAGAGGGAAGCCTTTCTGTAAGTGAAGGATCATTAATGAGACGAATAGCTCTTCTTTGAATAGAATCAAGAATGCTTAGGGTTGTGGGGGACGCCATGCCCCAGGTATGAGAACAATATTCCAAGGGAGGTCGGATTTGGGACACATATAAAGTGTATAAATTAGAAGGGGAAAAATACTTTTTGGCTCGAAAGAGAAATCCAAGCTTTTTTGAAGCTGACGTGGCTATAGATACAATGTGTTTATGCCAGTTAAGGTTGCTTTCAAATGTGACGCCCACAAGATTAAAGGTGTCTTTGCTCTGTAAAACTTGGCCGCTCATAAGTAGAGGATGAGTATTTGATGACTCTTTTCGCGACAAGGAACATGATTGTGTTTTGGATGCATTAAAATGGACGAGATTTTTAGCGCCCCAATCCAATATTAAATTAAGATCCTGCGAAAGAGATATCTGCATCGCTCTGCGTTTGTTTTCCAAGTCAGGTTTAGTAATGGGTTTAGGAACCTGAAAACTAGAGTGAAGGGTACTATCGTCGGCGAAACTATGAATGGAATTAGTTGTGGACGAGAGAAGGTCGTTGATGTGAAGAAGAAACAATGTTGGTGCCAGAACTGAGCCCTGAGGGACTCCAGCATTTACTTGGTGAAAGCTTGAAGAATGGCCGTCCACAATAACTGATATACGACGATCAGATAGATAACTAGAGAGCCAAGTACAGAGTTTAGTTGAAAGACCATAGGAGGGAAGTTTATTAAGAAGTGCGGCATGCCAGACCTGGTCAAAAGCTTTGGATATATCAAGAGCAACGATCTGGGACTCACCTAGAAACTCAAGAGACTTATTCCAGCAGTGTGATACGAAGGAAAGAAGATCTGCTGTAGATCTTTTGTGGCGAAATCCATACTGCCAGTCATGCAAAATTTTGTGTTTTTCTAAGTACTTAAGAATTTGTGAATTAATTAGTTTTTCCATTACTTTGCAAAGAACTGAGAGAATTGAAATTGGTCTATAGTTAGATGGAAGAGATTTAGATCCTTTCTTGGGAATAGGTTGAACACGTGCAGCTTCCAGCTTTCCGAAAGATACCTGTGTTGTAAGAAATTCGAAAGAGCCGAGTTAAGATTGGTGCAAGTTCTGGAGCACATTTTTTTAAAACGATTGCTGGTATGCCATCAAGCTCAGACGATTTCTTGGTGTTAAGGGAAGAAAGGATACGCTTAATGTGTTTTACCTTAAAAATAATATCGGGCATTTTATGAGGAACTGGGGTAACCGCTGGAATTGGATGATTTACGGGAGGGTCAAGGGTTGAATTGGCAGCAAATTGTTTAGCAAATAATTCTGCCTTTCCTTTAGCGGTAGAAACAATTTCATCTTCCAAAGCTAGTGGCGGAAAAGAACTGGTACAAAAATTCCTACTTATGTTTTTCGCAAAGGACCAGAAAGATTTGCTGCCATTTGAGCAAGAAAGAACTTTGTTTTTAATACGATTGTCGAAGGAGTCTTTGGCTTCAGAAATTGTTTGATTGTAGTAGTTTCTTGCTTCAATGCTGGCCTGTCGGTTTTCTGGACTAGGATCCTGTAGAAACTTTTTGTGAGCATGAACTTTTAAAATTCTAGCTTTATCACAAGATTTGGAAAACCAGGGTTTGTTATTGGATTGTTTGGGGTTCTTAATGGTGTGTGGAATATAGGTTTCAATGCCCAATTGAATTGATTCCGTCAATTGACTGCAAATTTCAGAAGGATCACCAGAAGAAAAACAGATGGAATTCCAGGGGTAAGTGGCAAAGAAGTCCCTCAGGCCATCCCAGTCGGCTGAGTTGTAGTGCCATACGGTGCGTGGTGGCATGCATTCATTTACCTCGGGATTTGCAGGGTAAGATATAGTAACTAAGCCATGATCTGAGCGACCTAGGGGAGCTGAGACAGATGTTTGATAGAGTTCGGGGTTGGTAGTAAGAAAGAGATCTAGGGGATTTGAACTATGATTTGGGACTCTAGGAAAGTAGGTGGGTTCCATAATAAGGTTGGTAAGAGAGTTACTGACTGCGAAGATTTCGGCTGCTCTGAACATAAAAGGCTTTTCTGAACATAAAAGGTTATTATGAATTTGGTGTTACAGCTAAAAATAAGGGAGGTTTTGTCAAGTATGCCATAAAATTTAAATTTAGAGCAATTTTTTCTGCTCAATGAACTTTTGGGCCTGCTAGAAAACCTATGTGACCTTTAAAACGATACAACCATTGATTCTGCGTATAATATTTCTTTTGAGATTATTAATACTATCGATATCGTATCGAATCTTATACACTTTATTGTGACAATTTTCATTAAACTGATTATATTAAACCACCCCACAAAGTAAGTTAGAAACAAAATGTATGAAGAAACTATTTTTAAATAAGTTTAATGGTAAATATTGCATCCGATATGTGCAATTTTGGTGTTTCTTTCATGGCACACTTGACCAAATTAAACAAGACACTCTTCCTCACCTATTTTTGGTTTTAGCACAAAATTCATTATAACCTTTTGTATTTAGAAAAGTAATGGCAATCGGTTAGGTTAAAAACATACGGGATGTATATATATTCTAATTTTTTTTTTCAATAGGTCGAAAACTCTTTGTTTAATTGTTTTTCTATTAACAGCACATTAATTACGAAAAAATACTTGGTACTAATTGTCTAATTTAATCGACCTAGTATCTACAATAATAAAGAAGTTGGCAATAGTGCTGATTTAAGTTTGAAAATAGAAATTTGATTTCGTAAGTCCTATAAAGAACAAATTGTGGTAAAAACCACATAAGAAAAAGGATGGTTAAAATTAATCGTGGCTTACTTGATTCGTTTTAAAGATACAGAGTGTTTTTAAATTTCGTTACTTTGTCCAGGCACTTTTAACTAGCTTGATATTGCAAATAGAAAAAATGTAAATGTTTTAGGGATTTTTACGTAGAATTCAGTGGCTTACCTATATTTTTTTATTGACTTTTATTTTAAAGTTATGACACAGAGTTGGGTCTTTTTAAATGGAACACCCTGTATATTTTTTCACCAATAAAAAGGTCTTCTTAAAAGTCGTAAGAAAATCCTACATTTTATATATTTAGTTTCTCATAGTTTCGGAAATATAGCCATCGTCAGGAGTTCGATAATAAAATGGCATTGTTTAAATAAAACACCCTACATATTTAATCACCATTAAAAAGACATTTTAAAAACCCTTAAGAATTCACCAAATTTATGTCTCCAACTGTTTTGGAAATATAATCTTCTAAATATTAGTGCGTGTATACATATCTACTATTTCTTGAGATTTTTATGGTCATATTTTCAAAAATATAAAAGATAAATAAACTAAATGCAATGATCTGAAAAATAAAGCGGATAGCTAATAGAAAATGTTCCCCATATATTTTCAATAGACCTGCGCACGAATTTTTGACCCCACACTGGGAGAGTTGCTGTACACCTTTGCACATGCGTAGTACTCATAAAAGTTAGTGTTTTTTAATTAAAATACAATATAGTGTTGGCAACATTGACAAAATTTGCAGTATTTTAATAAATATAGTGGTTGGAACACTGAAAATGTTTACCTACATAGCAACAGGGCCACACTCATGATAATTTGGGATTTTCCGATTGTAAACGCCAGGTAAAATTGACGCCGTCAGCCGCCCAAAAACCGACCTCTCATCTACGGTCGACCGTTATTAGTCATTTGGTATTCTCGCTAAGCACAAATGAAAGGACATTTGTGCTTAGAGTCTTCGTGTTTTTCAGTGGTGTTTTTAACTTTTGTTTATTTTAGTTTTGATAAACCAAAACTAAACAATGAGTTATTGTATAGTGTTGTTTTGCAGAAATTGGAAGGTTTTTCTTGTGGTTTTGATTGCAAATATGAGGTCAGTTTGTCCCTAACCCCAAAAATTTTCAGCATAAAATTTTCTAAGATCACGAACGTTTGCAAACGACCAGAGGCAAAGGTGATAACTTGGTCAAGTCAAATGAGGCAACGGCGTTTACAAATGGCACAACACGCCAAGTTTAACTGAACGAAAACTGCTACGGCAGCGAAAGTGAAATAACAGTGTATAAATTGAGTCCTCAAACTAGTTACACCAAAATTAATTGGTTTTATGATAAAATAAATCAAATACCAATTGATTTAGTTTTGTTGTGTCAAAGTAGTTTTAAGAAGAAAAGATAACGCAAAAATATTGTGCAGTTTTAAGGTTTAGTCAAAGAGGGTCCAACAAAAAACAAAATTCAAGTTGAGATTAGTGCTTCAAAGCACTCTCGTATACTAAATTGTACAAGACAAAAAAAAGTACCCAATATCTAAACCGGTTTAATTTTTAGGGACTTCTATGGAAGACGAGTACAAACTTAAAATAAAATATTTAAATATGTGTATATATCCAAGAAACAAAATTAGGTAATTGTCTAGAAAGTTGCGGCAACTCCGATTTTGACGAAATTTGCTATACCTTGGTTTTTTGGGGCGCTGATCACGAATCTATTTTTTTTTCGGAAACGGTTCGATCTTGAGATATTCGTCATCATGGCCAAACTCTTCTTGTTTTTACTATATTTCCCTTTTTTGCACTAAGTTACTGATGTAACACTAAATTAGCACACAATATTTTATTTATAAACTATAAAAAACCCTTTTAAAACATGTTTTTCTTATTGGTTTTTAGCCTTTCTTTATTAATATAAAAAGTTTGCTTTAAATCAAGTCGCCATGTCTGAAACCACTATACACATAGGTGTATGCATGGTTGTAGCGTTTTAGGGGTAAAAGATTTGGAATTTAATGAAAAAACGTGTAAAATAACAAAAAAAAGTTTTTTTTAAAGATGTTTATATAATATTGTGTGCCTGTTAGCTGTTATATTAAGAATTTTGTGCAAAAAGAAGGCGGAATAGAGTGAAACTAAGAATTGAATTTCAACTTTGATGATGAATATCTCGAGAACGAAACGTTTTCAAAAAAAAGTCGTGATTAGCGCCCCAAAAACCCTCGTTTACCAAATTTCCAAACCCGGTCCTGTTGTTTGTTTTCCGCTAGTCTGTAAATTTTTAGTGCGCATGCCCACAAGTGTACTGCGCAGTGCCCACGTAGGGGTTATTGTCATTTTTGCTGTATTTATCCTTATTATTTTTCAGATCAGTGACTAAATGTGGTATTTTCTTTAACCTCATTAAAATATCGTTGCAACGATAATATATTATCTAGGGTGTTTCGTAAAAAATAATCCTAATGATGGCCATATTTCCAAAACTATTAAAAAATAGCTATATCGAATGTAGTATTTCTAATAGCTTGTAACGGATAAAAAAATATATAGGGTGTTCCATTAAAACAAAATCTAACTTTGGGTTAAAATTTTAAAATAAATATATAACTATAGTTTACGTAAAAATCCCTAAATATTTTCTATTTACATATTTTTTTTTATCTTCGATATCAATCGAGTTACAAGTGCCTAAGCAAATTGACATAATTTGAAACATACTCTGTATCTTGAAAACGAATCAAGTTGGCGAAAATTAGCTTTAACCACAAAATACCTAGCTACGCGTTAGCTAGTATCTTCTTTGTTTTAGCCAATAAATTTGTATCAATAATTGAAATCGAGATTGCGCAATCAGATTTGGTCTATTTCTTTTAGTTTTCACCTTACCTTGCAAGGTCAACGAAAAGGCGCCACGCTGCACGGTGGTTCCTTTTATGAAAATCGCGGAAAAAATCTGGAAAACTACTTATTAAAATAAACTAAAAATCCTTGCTTTCTTAAAAGCCAACATCTCCTTTAACAAGTTGGCCATGGAAACAAAATATTTGTAATGCTTGTTTTCATGTAGCGTCTTGTCAAACTTTAGGCTTTGGAGTTGTTTCATTTATATAACAAAAATATCTATTTTTTTCTTAAGTTTGAAGTTGTGTAATCTGTGAAAAATATATAAAAAAACAGAATTTGTATATGATGGAGAACAACGACGAAGGTAAGTACTTTTTTTTAGCATACTTTCATTTTCGAGTTACCGTAGTGTTAGTAGTAGGTATAGATTTTAACCGATGTCTGCATTTTTTCTTAATGTTTTTATAATATTCACTTTTTAAAAGAAATTTCTTTATGTTTCGTCCTTGGTCCAACTTTTTTATTACTTTTTTAGATACTCTTAAGTTTTATATAAAAAAGCAAAAAAAAAAATTGCGAATTTTTGCGAACTTTTTTAAAATTATGTTTTTAGAAGCATGAAACAGTTATATTGGGGGTCAAAAAAAAACGTTTTTTTTATTTCTTCATTACTCAAAAACTATTTGTCCGATTTTAAGAATTTTGACTTTGTTGCAAAGCTAAGCCTTCAAAATTTATAAAATTGATGTCAAAAATGACAGTTTGCAAAAATCCAAGATGGCGGACAACTTCTAAAAATAGATAATTTTGAACGCCCCTGCAAATTTTTTATGCGCGGGTCTGGTAAAAATTTTATTGGTGCCTTAAAAAGCATTGACTTTCCCATTTATAAAAATATATTACTTAATACTATCGGTTAAGAAGGAAAAAAGTTATCTGGTATCTGTGTGTACCTTCTATGTCCCAAATTAATTTTGGTCAAAAAAATTAACTATTTTTTAATAGTTTATAAAATTAATAATAGACAGTTTTTGGTTAAATAGATTTTAAAGAAAAAATAGTATTGTTCTTTTGACCATAATAAGTTTGGTTTACCAAAAACACGCAAAAAGCTAAATGTTACTCGAGAATGTGATATTTTTTTAGATATGGAACAAAATTATCTCAGTTTCACTCATAGAGAATTGTTTGAAATTTTTCAAAGTTTTCCTGAGAAGAAGGTAGATACAAAGCTTGAAAAGTTAAAAATTCATATTTTAAATCAAACAGGACTTAATAAATTTCCTGATAGTGAACAAAATAATTTATATAGATTTATTTCAAGCTTTAAATCTAAATGGCTTGCAGTTACTCGAAATAAGAAAAATTTTCTTAAACAAATATTCTAACTGGTTGAGCCAAGTACTAATATTTTCAAAAAAAAAAGCAAATACACAGCCAGCTAATGAAATAGGGACCAGAGGAAGGCCCAAGTCTAGTTTTGATAATTGTGGTGAAAGATCTAAAAGATTAAAAACATCTGAGTTGCGATCTAATACGAGCACTGAGGAATTAGCCTATGCTTTGCAAATGAAATATAGAGCTGAAGGAAAACTAGATGCTGCAAAAATTATTCAAGATATCTCGAATACTAGCACTAAAGCAAAAGAATATACCAGAGCTCTAATAGATCAGAAAAAAACTCCAGATAAAATGAGTACCGATGAAGCGGTTTCCATGATTGTTGAAGCAAAGTTGAGTAAAAGCCAGTATATATTAATTAGAGAAAAAGCTAAAGAAAATAACTGTAAAATATACCCGTCATACAAAGATGTCCTTGCAGCAAAAAAGGTGCTACCCGGACGAAGTTTCTGTAAATTCTGATGTTGAAGCAGAAGTTTCCCTTCAGTCTTTGCTGAATCACACAAGCCAAAGGATATTTCTTTTACAACGAGAAGTTTTACGGGGACTGAATATTCAGGATAATTTAATTGAATTAGTTTTAGTGTGTAAGTGGGGATGTGATGGGTCGTCAGGGCAGTCGGAATATAAACAAAAATTTGAGTCCCCGGATGAATCAGATTCTAGCGTGTTTTTAATATCATTAGTTCCCATTCAACTTTATGTTATGTTAAAAAAGATACTATTGTAGTCTGGCAAAATTTAAGAACCTCTTCCCCGCGATTTTGTCGTCCAATAAAATTGTTGTTCAAGAAGGAAACTACTGATTTAACAATACAAGAAAAAAAAGATATTGATTCACAGATATCAAGACTTGTTCCTCTACAACAATTTTTGGACGACAAAGAATATCGCATTAGTTTTAATTTAAATTTCACAATGATTGATCTTAAAATAGCAAATGCTTTAACATCAAACAAATCTGCTCAAACATGTTATCTTTGCGGGGCATCCTCAAAACTGTTCAATAATATTGACCTAGTCATTGCCAGACCCATCGTTGTTAGCCATTTAGAATACGGGTTGTCTACGTTACATGCCTGGATACGCTTTTTGAAAGTTTGCTACATGTGGCGTATAAGCTGGAAATTCAGAAATGGCAAGCAAGAAGTCCTGAAGAGAAACAAAGGTGGCAGAATCAAAAAAGCGCATCCAGGCATCATTACGTTCAGAGTTGGGTTTAATTGTAGATAAACCCAAGCCCGGATTCGGCAGTTCCAACGATGGGAACACGGCAAGAAAATTTTTCGCCAATGCAGAAATTGTTTCCATTATTTTAAAAATTGACCTTCTTTTAATAAAAAAATTTCACGTAATTTTACAAACTTTATCGTCAGGGTACGATATTAATATTGACAAATTTCAAGAATTTTGTTTGGAAACAGCGCGTTTGTTTGTCCAATTATATCCATGGTATCCCATGCCCACCACCCTGCATAAAGTTTTAATTCATAGCGGAGAAATTATAAAAAACTTTTTGGTACCAATAGGCCAGTTATCTGAAGAAGCACAGGAGGCGAGGAATAAGGACATCAAAAAATTTCGTGAGCAGTTTTCACGTAAAACCTCGAGAAAAGATTGTCTAAGAGACATCTTTAATCGCCTCCTTGTTTCTTCAGATCCCTACATATCTAGTATGCGCAAGTTGCCCCGAAAAAGTAACAATGAAAATTTGTCATCCGAGGCTGTCAAATTGCTACTACCACCAATAATTAATCAGATTAATAAGCCTGAATCAGACTTTTCAGATTCTGAATAAAATAAATAATACTTACCTAGTTATTGGACTTTATGTTAAAATTATATTGTTTTGTTATTCTTCAGTAGTTTCTTGTTTTTTGTTAGGTATTAGTAGTAATAGTAATTATTATTTTTGAGAATTTAATATGTTTTGTTAAATATTAATAAATAACATTGTATATTAATAAATAACCTGAACCGCTGCATTTTTAAAAATATCTTAGACTACGAAATTTTGGTAATATTTCATTAAGTATCGAGTTATTAAGTTCCTAAACTTGACGAAATTTATTAAATAATATTTGTTAAATATTTAGAAGTACGAAAATATATAAAAACCGTTGATTGGTCTGTTTTATTTGTTAAATATTTTTTTATATTGCTATAAAATATTTTTTCCACGTTTTTATGAAAAGGAACCACTGTGCGCTGTACAGGATGATTCTTTTTGGTGGGTATTATAGGGTACAGGCTAAACGGTAAGAGATACAAAAAAACTAAGATACGTGTTCCCTTATCTTTTTAATGTTTAGTTTAATGGCGTAACCAGATCCACGTTAACTTAATTGGTTTAGAAGATTCATTGTGGTTCTCAAAATTCGTCGATTTTTATTATGTCTTATTACTCGGACACTTATGAAGACAAAAAAACTTTAAATACAAGAGTTTTATAACTTTTTACGTAGAATTTAGTGGCGTACATAAAATAAATATAAATGTTTTAATTTTTAAGATATAACACAAAATTGCCTTTTTTAAGTGCAACACCCTTTATCTGAGTATCTTAAAAATTGCATTTTATGTTGCGATTACAATAATATATAACACATAATACTTTACATTGTTCTACACAGCGAAACTAACAAAAAAATAGTTGGCCATAGATTAAATCAATATTTATTTATTTTTTAAAGGGTATGTAAATTAAAAACACAATTTAACAAAAACACTAAAACATTTAATAACCAAAACAATAAAAACTTTGAATAAAATTAAAATATTTCTCATTAAGATATTTAAAATTAGATAACAGAAGAATACAAAATATTTGCATCCTTATTGCCACTAGTTTGATTACAAGTCGAGTCCAAAAATGCATCGAACAAAAGTGAAGGCATTTGAGCACATCTTGTAATTAATCACCAGCGCAAAAAAATTATAAAGTATTTGAGATAATTGTTCAGTTGCTAATATTAGTGAACGTATTTTCTGTGGTTGTTATTGTTTAAGTTACTAGTTGTTTTAGTATTCTTGTTAAATTAGTTTTTTATATACATACTTTTTAAAAAATAAATGCATATGGATTAAATCTATACCCAACTATTTTTTTTTGTTAGTTTCGCAGTGTAGAACAATGTAAAGTATTAGGTGTTAAAAGGTGTTAAATATTATTTTAATCGCAACAAAAAATGCAAGTTTGTGGTATACCTTAAAAAATTAAAACATATATATATATATATATATATATATATATATATATATATATATATATATATATATATATATATATATATATATATATATTATGTAGGCCGCTGGATTCTACGTAACAAGATATAAAACTTTTGTATTTGAAGTTTTTTTCTTTCTCCATAAGTGTTTGAGTAATAAGACATAATAAAATCGACGTATTTTGGGACTCACCCTGTATCTTCTAAACCAAATAAAACACTAAAAAAACAAGACACGTGTCTTAGTTTTTTTGTATCTGTTACCGTTTATCCTGCACTCTATAATACCAACCAAAAAAAACTCTGTACACATCCAAATATTGTTTATACTAAATATAATAGAGCATTATTGCAAGTTGCCTTATTAAGCTCCGGAATTATTAATACCGGCCTTATTTAAATAGTGCTTGTACCCATAATTTAGAGTTATTGCAAAAAAAAAAGGAGAAACATTTTTAGTGGATTTTCTTTATTGTTATTAGGGATTTGATTAACACAATTATAAAAATACATTTGAAAAAACAAGGTTTTAAGTATTTTTACTACTACTAACAACTTGTCGATTTTGTGCTCGGCAGCTGTTCGGTTTACACAAACAGTTCCGAAGTTAAAATAAGATCAAAATAAGGCACGACCTAAAACCGACATAAATAAAGCCAAGCACTATACTTATTAAGGGAGTCCTTATCCTACCATACATCTGCGCAAGCTCAGATGTCAAAATAAGGCCGGTATTATTAGTGCCTGGCCTTATTTTACTGTGCAATAATTCTCTAATATCTGTATGATAACACTACTTACTCAAATAACAAGAATCCGTTCCTTTTATTTTGGGACCGAATGGAAATATTTTTATCTTATTATTTTTTATCGTTTTACAAATATAATTTACAATTGCCTAATTTTTATTTAGGGATGGTCAATTAAAGCGAACAAAACCAAAGAAGGAATGGAAAGAAAAGCAACAAGAAAAATTAAGTCAGTTATGGAAGGCTGAATAAATTATAAAATAAAGTATTATTAACCTTAATATATTCTGTTTAATTTTTATTTATTTTATCACTGAAAAAAGATATCTTAAAACAGACGCCTTATATTTAATTCGAGAGTATTGGGACTTTTATATGTCTTAAAGGAATAGGATCTTAAACAAAGAAAAATGTGTTTTTAGCTTTGCGTACTAAATTCTAAAAAGGCGCTTTTGTAATAAAAAACCTTATGTTATCTAGTGATCCCAATGGATCTACATTAAAAAACTGTGTATTCAGTTAAAAACTAAATACTCTCAGATCAAAGTATTCATGAATTTGGCTAAAAATATTTGCACTCTTATATTAAGTATCTAGATTCACAATAATAATCACCTGTGCTCTGCCACTAAGTAATTATTTCTTTAAGACAAGATAGTATATACCTTAGACTGATTTTTTTTTTTTTTAATAAATTAAGATACTACGTATCTTGAATAAAGAATTAGTTCTCTTGATATGTAATATTAACGGTATTCAATTAAGAAACTGATCTTTTTTATATGAGTGTGCCAAAATTTTATCTTTGTCGACAGTTAACAGAAAAATTCCTGCTTATCATTTACCAAGACCTCTCTTCTTCAGTGATGAGTTTGGCCGAACATCATAAACTTATCAAAGTGGCTGTCCTGGGTCCAAGTTAAATAAGGCGAATAGCAAGTGTCAGGGAATCCAGCGTTTCTGAGTTTGGTAGCGATTAGTGCACATCGTGGGTACTTGCTAAATTTTGATCTTTTTTAATCTTGTGAATTTATTTTTTAACGTACTCTGAACTTTTGCTTTATTATTTGTTTTTTTTCAATACCTTCAGTTGTAATTAGTTTTGTTTCTTTTCTTCTATTTGGTTTTTAAATTCTTTTTGGAAAAAATTATCTTTCTTGTTAATTGATTTTAATTGATATTTTAAAGTTTTATTTTGTTAGTTCAGCTGTGTTGCTGTGCTTGGATAAGGTCTCTTTTAAGGAACCGCAGGACAACTACTAGTTGTACTGGTTTTAGATTGCGAGGCAATCTGTGGCTGTCGGATACAGCAGGTTTTTGGCTTTGGTAGCCAGTGGAGGCTTGGACCCAGAGGACTTGTCCTAGGGGTTTGTTAAGTGGCGGTAAATTCTAGAAGGTTTGACGGGGCGTAAGCTTGGGACAAAACTGTACTAGTTAACTGGGGTAAATTAAGTGGCTTTGGCACTGGAATTATTTTTAAGACGTTTAATAATTAAAACTTTAAGAAAAAATGTAATTAATTGTAAATCAAGGTACTTAAATATTAAGCGATTAAATTAACCTAATTGATTGTCAATATCATGATTGTTTTTTTTTGTGTTCATAAAAGTTGTATTTGTTGAAATGAAAATAATCATACAAAACGAGTTAATTTACCATAAACCAAGACTTTGATTTTGAGCAATCGCCGCCCACTCAGGGATCCGTGACCAGAAGCTTGCTGGTTACCAAGACCGAAAGTTGCACGTCCACCAACAGCTAGAAAACTCCTCTGTAGCTGTAACGAGTAACGTAATGGGGTGCACAAGGTCAGTTAAGCTTCTTGCTACATCCCCAAAGCCAGCGCACACCTTTGGCATTCTCGTCGCTCCAAGTATTATAGGCGTCAAAGTCCACAGGTTGCTCCGACATCCAAAACTAAGATAATCAAAAAGCCCGACTTTAGTTACAACTGTGTAGTCAGTGGCTACACCCCGGCTACAAGCCAGCTCATCATGGAACCAGATCTATACCCGGCTGACTATATCTTGAATCCGAACTTCAAACACAACGCTCAACCAGAGCTTAAATCGCGACAACGAGTACGCGACGCGCTGCGCCGAAAATGGCGTAGAACGGTGGGAAGAGAGGTTACATACATATGTACGTATATGCCATATGTAGTCCACCCCATAATTTTCAGTCCTCCTGACCTTGGGCAAACGTTTTCATGAATTGCACCCTACCGGATTGCAATCCCTGAAGATAACTAGACAGAGTCTCACCGAAATATAGCCCGAGTAGGGGGTGTGACTGCGATCGCAGTCGCTGCTACCAATCACCGGTTACTAACAAATCATTTTGGTAGCTGCTACTTGCGCCTGGCGATAGCAGTGTAAAAATCACTCTTTAATATTCGCAGTTCGCAGAGGTGGCGTTGCCCGTAACCACAACATTAAACGGCGACTGCGATCGCTGGACGGTGATTCTGATTGCGATTCAGTGATTCTAACCTTTTTCGTTTATGTTTATGGTGATTATGCATGTTTACGTTAGTGAAACGGGTTGCGAATCGGCTTGCTTACCGGATAAAAACTTTTTTTTATCATTTTAAATTTAATTTTAATGGGTTGCCTAAAAAATATGATCAATGCTATAAATATCCGTTTTTTTTTATATACATTTACCTATATGCTAATGCAAATCAATAATTAAATTACATCTATACTAAATAACAAAATGTTTTAAAAATAATATATTTTTTCTTTATTTAATTTTAACAAGGTTAACTATCACTTTATTTATAAAATTTAGCATGTTTCCGTAAAGAGTGATAATATCACAATTTTTAGTAGCAGCTACTTTTAGATAGCAGTAGCAGCGATCATCGATATCAAATAAAACACTGTTAAGCCCACCGCTAAGCCCAAGCGTTTCACAAGAGTATCTTATAAGAAAAACTTTCGTTGTTCAACGGTAGGATATAATCGTACCGTTGATACCGTAATAAAAAGCATCATTCAGTAAATACTTATATTAAAGAAATGGTTTCTTTGACATAAAGGTTAAACATTTTTGGTATAGGTTCTCAAAATAAAAACCTATTTTTTTTTGTGTAATGTTTTAATATTGCGTTACAGCCTTGAATTCAGGAAATGGTCCAGTCGGAATAATCCCCCGGAGCAAATAAAATCCCTCCTCTCAGAGATATTTGGTGGTCCAATAATAAGTTTGAATGTAATAGCAACTGCAGCTTCAACTTTTTTTTAGCAATTTTATGATCCGCTCCTTCCGGGGATATAAAACTGCTTCCTGAAAAACATTACTGAATTCAACACTGATTGCGTAAACTACCACGTGATGTGCATTGTGATACTCACATCACGTAAAACATGTGGATTTTATCGACGGTTTTTTACTTTTGTTGCAGGGATCTTTGACTTTTCCACTTTTAAGCGGGTATAGTGTAAAAAAAACCATTTTGTAATTCTATATTTATGCATTATTACCGTTTCCGAAAGCAAGTATCAAGATTAAATTATGACTTTTGAATTACAAAAATTTGGGTAATTAATTTATTTTTTATCTTTAATTGTTTATTACACAGTAAATATAAATATCATCAGAAACATAAATGTGATAAAGGTGAGTCAACTTCAATACTAAAATTATGCTTGGCTGTAGGCTTCGCCGCAAAGACAGTGCAGATTTAAATAAGTTTAAAGTTCTGTACATAATGCAAATATGTATGAGATCTTAAAGTATGTTAGATTTAACTTGGGCAGTTTTTGTAATAATTAAAAAAATAAGTTTAATAACTTTATAAAATGGCTGATGTAATTAATACTGGCCAAGTTCAATCTAGTAATATCTCATACATATTTGGATTTTGTACAGAACTTTATTTTTTCTAAACAGACTTTTGTTGTGTACCCAATAAAAAGACCATTAAATAAGGTAGTAAAACTTAGACATACTGTATCATAAAGTAATGCACTGGCCGTAGCTTTTCATGTACTGGCCATAGGTCCAACTAGGTTATCCCGAACATATAAAAAGGCAACCGCCGCTTGGTGGCGCGACCAGTATTGTAGTAGCAGCTATGCCGGCTGTTTAGTGCCTAACTAACCAGAACTAACCTTTTGTATTTTGTGTTTAGTGCTTTGTATGATTTTTATATGCTAATATAAATATATATATTACACTGGATTGTAGTGGTTTTATTGCAAATATAAGAACCACCTCTGGATATAATACATGGTGTCAGGTTACTTACTGTACACAGAGGACATAGATAGAGGACAGAATTGGAGAATTTTAGTGCAAAAAATTCAAGTCACGTTGCTACAAAATGGAGTCCATGTTTAAGCCCCCAGAGCCGCTTGTTGTATCGGATGGAAATGTGTCGGAACAATGGAAAAATTCAAGCAAAGATTTGAATTGTATGCAGTTGCAACAGACTTAAAGTCTAAAGCAAAGAGCAACAAGTTGCTGTATTTTTGACAATAATAGGAGAAGATGGGCTAGAATTGTACAATTCATTTACATTAACTACGGAAGAACAAAAGTCTCTTGACGTGATTACAGCTAAATTTGATGAGTATTGTTCGCCTAAAAAGAACATAATTTTTGAAAGATTCAAGTTCAATTCAGTGACGCAGAAGGAAGGGCAAAATTTCGACAACTTTTTGACCGAACTGCGAAAGAGTGTGAAATCGACTGAATATAGTAATCAAGATGAAATGATTAGAGACCGCATAGTGATTGCAATTTATGACAAGGAAACTCAAGAAAGATTACTGAGGGAACCAAACCTTACATTGGATAAAGCAATAGTCTATTGCAGAAGTGTAGAGGCTAGTAGAGTTCAAGCAAAGCTTCTTAAAGATGAGACCACCATCAATGCTGTGGCTCATAGCAAGCCAAAACACAAAAAGAGTGATAGGCTTGAGGAAAAATATGGAGATTGTAAATATTGCGGATACCAGCATAAAAAAGGAAGATGTCCAGCGTTTGGCAAGAAGTGTGACAACTGTGGTGCCAAGAATCACTTTGCTTCAGTCTGTTTGAAAAAAGAAAGCAAGAATAAGAATAAGTTACCCAAAAAAGTGCATGGAGTACAAGAAACTGATTCAAGTGAAGAAAGTGGTAGCGAGTTCTACGTAAGTTCTGTGACTCAGTGTGTGGATGCCGTGGAGGCTTTCTGGAAATGCAAGGTAGGCGTAGAAGGTACAGACATTGAATTTAAGTTAGATACAGGTGCTGAAATTAATGTACTTCCTTTAAATTTGTTTAATAAAATTAAAACAGAAAAAACACTGAAACCTACAAATATCACATTGCTGTCATATGGTAGTAATAAGTTTAGAATTAAACCTGTGGGAGAAATTTCCCTAAATTGCTTTGTTATAAATCATGTAACTAGAGTAAATTTTGTAGTAGTTGATTGTCAAAATCAAATGGCTCTATTAGGATTACATTCTTGTATAGAATTAAACCTTTTAAAACGTGTTGATAATATTAATGAGTCTTTTAACACTGTAGATGATATGGTTTCTAGTTATGCTAGCGTTTTTTCTGGTCTAGGCGAAAAAGTACAAAATTATCCTAAAAGATAATGTTGTTCCACATACACAGCCATTAAGACGTGTGCCGCAGGCACTTCATGAAAAGCTTAAAAATAAACTTGAGGAGCTTGAGTCACTTAAAATTATTTCTAAAGTTAAAAAGCCTACAGATTGGCTCAATCCGCTAGTAATAGTGGAAAAGAAAAATGGTGATCTACGGTTATGTCTTGATCCTAAATTCTTGAATCAAGCCATAAGGCGTGAACCATTTTTAATTCCCACCTCGGAAGAAATTGCAAGTAAATTATGTGGCAAAAATATTTTACAGTACTTGATATGAAAGATGGTTATTTTCAAGTAGTACTAGATGAAGAATCATCTGAGTATTGTGCTTTTGCAACTTCTTTTGGTAGTTACAAGTTTTGTCGTATGCCATTTGGCATCAGCTCAGCTCCTGAAGTTTTTCAAAAATTAAATTTTGAAATATTTGGTGACATTAGTGGTGTCGAAATTTATTTTGACGACCTTATCATAACAGGATCAACAAAAGTTGAACATGATAAAAATTTAAAATCTGTTTTGGAAAGAGCAAAAAAATGTAATTTAAAGTTTAACAAAGATAAAATACAGTTTAGCTTAAATCGTGTGAAATTTATGGGGCAAATTTTTACCGAAAATGGTATTGAGGCTAGTGATGAGTACACCAAGGCTATTTATAACATGCCGAAACCCAAAAATAAACAAGACTTGCTACGAATATTAGGCATGGCAAAATACTTAAATAAATTTATTCCAAATTTATCTAAAATTACAGCCTCTTTAAGGAATTTGACTCGTAATGATGTTAGCTGGCATTGGAATAGTGAACATGAAAATTCACTAAACCAGTTAAAACATTTAATTACAAATACACCAGTTTTAACCTTTTTTAATCCCTCTCTTCCAATAGATATAGAAACAGATTCGTCAAAAGATGGTGCTGGGACATGTATTATGCAAAATGGTCATCCAATTGCATATGCTTCCAGAAGTTTAACAGAAACAGAGGTAAAATATGCCCAAATTGAAAAAGAGCTTTTAGCCATTGTCTTTAGCTGTCAAAAATTTCATTATTTAATCTATGGTGCAAAAAATGTAACTGTTTTTACAGATCATAAGCCCTTAGAGGCCATTTTTAAGAAAGACTTACAACAAGTCCCTCCCCGTTTACAGCGAATGCTCTTAAAAATTCTTCATTACAATCTGAAAGTTGTTTACAAGCCAGGAAAGTATTTACATATTTCTGATACACTTTCAAGGGCATTTTTAACTGAAAATAATTCGAATTTAGATTTAGAACTAGAACATGTCGTACATTTAGTTTCCAGATATTTACCAATGTCTAATGAAATAAAAAATGAATTTAAAAAAGCCTATGAAAATGACAATGTCCTACAAAATATAATAAAATATGTAACATCTGAATGGCCCAATAGTATCAAAGATGTGAGTGAAGATATTCGACATTTTTATAAAATTAAAGAATTTTTGCATTTGTCTGATTCATTTTTATTTTACAATTACAAATTGTTGGTGCCATATAGTTTAAGACATCAAATGTTAGAAAAATTGCATGAAGGTCATGTTGGTATAGAGAAGGTAAAAAGCGAGCCAGAGAAATATTTTATTGGCCAGGAATCAATAATGATATTGAACAATTCATAAAAAATTGTAAAACTTGTGAGCATTTTGCAAGAAAAAATAATAAGCAAACTCTTTTACCTTATCCAATTCCTGATAGACCATGGCAGAGAATAGGCGCTGATATTTTTACTTATGCAAATAACTCTTATCTGGTTTTAATGGATGCATTTTCGAATTGGTTAGAAATTTTATTGTTAAAGAATAAATCCTCTTTAGAAGTTATTCAAAAATTAAAAGTTATTTTTTCAAAATTTGGTAGTCCAGATGAGTTTGTACCATTCAATAGTCATAGCTTGAAAATGTTTGCAAAAGAGTGGAATTTCAATATTGTAACGCGAAGCCCTAACTATCCCAGGTCAAATGGCTTGGCAGAAAAAGCTGTTGGAATAGCAAAAAGATGGTTAAAAAATCCCTTGAAGAAGGAAAAGATATATTCGAAAGTTTATTACAATATCGAAATTCACCCTTAAAGTATATTAACTACTCTCCGTCACAGTTACTTATGAGCCGAATATGTAAGACAAAGTTGCCAATCTGTGCAGACTTATTAAAACCTACGTTATGTCAAAATGTTAAAGAGAGTCTAATTTATAGGCAAAAACACAATGAAAATTATTTCAATAAATCTGCAACAGATTTGAAACCTTTAGAAAAAAACCAAAACGTTATGATTTATAATCATATTGATAATAATTGGGAGCCAGGTAAAGTTTTAGAATGTGATAATACACCTAGGTCCTATAAAGTGTTAGATAGATCTGGTAACATATTACGTAGAAATAGATTTGATCTTAGGCGATCCAATAATGAATTTATTCCATATAAGCAAGACTTTGAACCTCCCAGTGAAAAAAGTAGTGTTAGTGTTAGTCCAAGTAATGATACCCAAAATGTTAGTGTTCAGTGCAGTAATGAACCCGCAAGCACTCAAAATAAAACTAGATGTGGTCGTTTAATTAAAAAACCTGTTCGGCTAAATCTCTAGATAAGTTTAGATTTTAGGATTTTGTGTAATGTACTATAAGAAGTTTTAGTTTGTTTAAAAAGGGGAGATGTATCATAAAGTAATGTACTGGCCGTAGCTTGTCATGTACTGGCCATAGGTCCAACTAGGTTATCCCGAACATATAAAAGGCAACCGCCGCTTGGTGGCGCGACCAGTATTGTAGTAGCAGCTATGCCGGCTGTTTAGTGCCTAACTAACCAGAACTAACCTTTTGTATTTTGTGTTTAGTGCTTTGTATGATTTTTATATGCTAATATAAATATATATATTACACTGGATTGTAGTGGTTTTATTGCAAATATAAGAACCACCCTGGATATAATACACATACTTGGAGAAAAAAGTATTTAAGTTTAATTTAAACTAGAATTAAGAAAAATGCTCAAATATAAAAAAATTAAGTTTTTAGTTTAATTGTGGTATTGAATTTAAGCGGATAAATATTGAAAATGTTTATTTTTATTGTGATATCGAATTTAAGAGATGTGGTGGTGTGGAGGTGTCTTCATTTTTATACCTTTATTAACAATAAAACGTAACTATGGTTACAACAACGATAAAATCTTTAGTTGTTAATGTCTCAAAGTTTACACCACAAAAGTCAAATCTATACTAATCGAACGGAGGTTTCCGTTGCCCTTTAATAGTATGGTGGAAGAGTGAAGAATGATCTAGACTTTTAAAGAAATATCGCGAAAATTCAATAGTACAGGATGGAATAAAAGTTCTCAATAGATAATTCGGGCGTTTTCGTAAACCTTCCAAAGTGATGAAAGAACTTGGAAAACTTAGGGTTAATTATTTAAATAAATTAACAAACTAAATTAAATGATCTAAACTCTTTAAAACTCTCTAACCTAAACACATTTTTGAAAGTCTGTCCCAAGTATTCATTGTCTCGATCAAGTATCTCCAATAGCGGCTTAGCCTTTCTAGATGTACTACTTTTATCTTTGCCTGTGGACTCTTCTGTATACGGTACACCAGATCATAAAGCCATGTCACCACTTTATATGGCCCTTCTCATGACTTTTGTAGTTTTGGTAAACGCCCCTTGGTTCACCTCGGATTGTATAGCCAAACTTTTTGTCCGACGACAAATCCCTGATGGTTAGCTTTCAAGTCACAGCGAGACTTCATACGGTCACTTCCTTTTTGTAATCTGGAACGCACCTTTTAGTGTATCTTTTGTAGCTGTTTACTAAGTTGACTTACATAGTCTTTTGCTGGTTCTTCATTGGTGAAAGGTCGACCTGTAAGCAAGTCAACTGGAAGGCATAATTCCACTCCGAAAATGACTTTTGCAGGTGTTTTGCCAGTAGTTTCGATAATTGCTAAGCGGTATGCTAATAAAAACGGCTGTATACACTTATCCCAGTTATTTTGTTGGTCATTTACTTTAATTTTTAGGTAGTTATCAAGAGTTCTGTTAAACCGCTCTACGATACCATCGGACTGGAAATAAAGAGGTGATGTTCTTGTTTTAAAGATTCCTAGGAGATTACAAATGTTCTTGATCAAATCTGATTCAAAGTTTATACCTTGACCGAAATGTATTTCTCTTGGTACTAGCTACTACATAGCGACAAATCCATTGTTGAAATAGTACATCTGCAACAGTCCGAGCTTGTTGATTTGGTATTGCGTAGACTTCCAACCATTTGCTGAAGTAATCCATCGCTACCAAGATATAGCGATTCCCGGATTTACTAACTGGAAATGATCTTGCTATGTCTATGACAATTCTCTTAAAAGGTGCCCCTACATTGTATTGCTTTATCTTGCCATGGCTTCGTGTTTTCGGTCCCTTGCTGGAAGCGCAGTCTTTACACATTCTGCACCAGTTTTTCACGTCTGCACGACTTCCCAGCCAGCAGAACCTTTCTCGAACCTTTTTAAGAGCCTTCATAACTCCGAAACCTCCTACACCACTATGCAAGGCTTGCAATACTTCAGGAATCCTTTTGGTTGGTAGGATTAGCTGCTGTTTATGGATTTTGCCGTCAGAACTTTCCCAGACCCTTTGGCCATTTTTAATAACCAAAGAGTCCCATATGTCCCAGTACCCTTTATGTTTTGGAAAGAAACTTGAAGGCTCTTTTCTGATATGGTGGCCTTTTAAAATTTTCTGTCTTAAGTTTGACAATGTCCCCAAGGTCTGGATCTTTTTAGTTGTTCTTTTGCCAAGATCTTAGAGTCCCATTCTTGAGCGCACCGGAGACGTGTTCTTCGGCAGTGAATTCATCAGGATCTTCATGTTCGTCTTATCTGCTGCAGTGTTTACAATGGTCCGGGCAAGGTCGTCTTGATAAAGCGTCAGCATTCTTATGGTTTAGTCCCTTCATGTTCGATTTTTAAATTATATTTTTAAATGCGTTCTAACCATCGTGATATCTGACCTTTAGAATCCTTGAACTAAAGCAACCATTAAATAAGGCATGGTCCGTTCTCAGGTGGAATTTCTGGCGATACCGGTTTTTATGAAAATGCTCCAGGGATTTAACAATAGCCAAAAGTTCTTTTCTGGTGACACAATAATTTCATTCAGCTTTAAAAAGGACTTTGCTAAAATAGACTATTACTTTTTCTTGGCCATCTTGTATCTGTGGCAAAACTCTACCAATAGAAGTATTGCTTGCATCGGTATCCATAATAAATTTTTGATTAGGTTGTGGATATGACAAGAATGGAGGACTGCATAGAGTTTTCTTTCAGGAGCTTTATATTCAGGTGGCCGTCAAATATTTTTCCAAGAATTATTATGTCATCCAGGTTTAGTTAGCATGTTTTTCAAGTTAATCCCTGTAGTGTTAACTCCATTAAATGTTCAAAACTACTAGGGGCATTGCATAGTCCAAAAGGCATAACATTACATTGCCAGTCCGGTCTCAGTCGAGAAAGCATATTTTTCCTTGTCTAATGTGAAAAACCATTTTGACCCCGTCAGTGTGTCTAGGGTATCGTCTAGGTAGTTCTTGGTAGTAAAAACTATCCTTCTTTGTGACGTCATTAAGTCTTCGGAAATAAACACAAAATCTGGAGAAACCATCCTTCTTCTTAACTAGGACTACTGGAAATGACCATGGGCTCTGGGATGGTTCTATGATGCCTCGATTATGCATGTCTTCAGTAACGTTTCAACTTCTTCTTTCTTAGCTAAAGGAATTCTTCTTGGCGGTTGTTTTATCGGTGATGCGTCTCCAGTGTTTATTCGATGTTAAACTACACTGGTTAAACATAAATCTTTTTTGGATAAAGAGAAAACATATTGATTTCTTTTTAAAAATCTTCCAGCATTGATTCGTGGACTGGGTCTAACAAGGATTTTAATGAAATCACCAGGTCTTGTAGAGCATCAAGTAGTTTACGTGTGGAGACTCCTGCAGGTGTGGTACTGTGGTAAGTAACTATCATAGCTGCAGGTGGATAGGTACTGATTTTGTCATCCATTTTAACCTGTTAAGGAAAATATTTCAGGTTCATCATTCTTACAAATACCATATTTTCTTTGGTTTGCGCCAAAGCTCTTGCTGGTAGAATTCCTTTAGCGTATAAGGGGCAATTTTCTACTGGTTCGACTAAAACGATTTTACCTTCTTGTAAGTCTTTAAATCTTGCTTGTATAATACTTTCTGAGTTTGGAGGTAGAATGACATCATCTGTGAGGACAAATTCTTGAATCGATGCTTCACTGCTCCGTGGTAATCTAATTACGATCTCTTCATTATTTGTATGCAGTACCCGTTGTGATAAAACTTTATTTTTCATAATATCCCCAACAAACACGACGTGTATAAAGGATGTTGTTCCCAGGCCTGAATTGGTATAAATTCTCCATTTGCAATTTACAAGATGTAATTCTTCTCAGGGCGGAATATTTTACAATGAGTTACGATGTTTGGCTTCAAGATAGTATGTGTGGAATCAGTATCTAGTACCATTTCGCAGTCCTGACCGCACAAATTTTCAAGTACTACCAAGCTGGAGCCATTGTTTTGCAGCTGGGATACTCTAATTATTGTTGTTAATGGGGCTTGATAGCATCTAACCAGTTTTCGCCCCTTGAAGCAAGCTACTGGGAGTTTTTCGAATTACTTGCAGGGGCATTCGATCTGGTACAATTTCTTTGATTGTGCACCTCTTCACCACACGTCCAGCATAGGATTCTATTTCTTTGATGGCAGGTCATACTTTTGTTGTCTCCATCTGCTTGTTTTTGACGTAAGATTTCTTTCAACTCTTGTATCACTCTGGTCAAATTATTATTTGGATTGCTGTCTTGTGGTGCATAGTTCGTTCTTCGAAGTCTTGCCTAAGTTCAAGGTGTCCGCTTAGCCGCTTCAAACTGAAGTTCGTGGGCAAGAGCTTTTCGAGGTACTACCAAGCTGGAGCCATTGTTCTGCAGCTGGGATACTCTAATTATTGTTGTTGATGGAGCTTGGTGGCACCTAGCCAGTTTTCGCCCCTTGAAGCTAGCTACTGGGAGTTTTTCGTATTACTTGCAGGGACATTCTGTTGTGATATTTGGTGAGAGCTGTATATTAGACACACTTTTATTTACTAATTACTTGGTTTATTAGACTAAATACGGATAAATTTATTAATACAAAAGAAACGATCTTAACTTATACATTTCTATTTCTACAGACTCCACACATCTTCACTTATCTTAAAAACATCTGACATGTACATCAGCGCCACAAACGGTTATCTTAGAAACTACCTAAAGGAGTCCCTATACTACAGAGCTTGTTATAAGTAAAGTATTACATAACACAACACATTCGATCTGGTACAATTTCTTTGAACGTGCCCCTCTTCACCACACTTCCAGCATAGGATTCTATTTTTTCTAACGGAAGGTCATACTTTTGTTGTCCATCTACTTGTTTTTGACGTAGGATTTTTTTCAACTCTTGTATCACTCTGATCAAAGTATTATTTAGATTGCTATCTTGTGGTGCATAGTTCGTTTTTCAAAGTCTTGCCTGAGTTCAAGTCCGCTTAGCCGTTTTAAACTGAATTGAGTAGGCAAGAGCTTTCAAAATTTTCTTTAACCTGGCCATTCCTAATGCTTGGTTCATATCCGGATCGCGCAGCCCTTTAATGAAACTGCCTACTGCCAATTCTTGCTCAATTTTTTCCGGGTACGATGGATATGTTAAATTAACTAGATGTACTTTTTTTGCGTCGTAATTTTGAAGACTTTCGTTGTATTTCTCTCTTCGCCCTAGGAGCTGCGCCTAATAGACTTCTTGCAGATGGGTTTTGCCGTACCTCATCTCCAGGAACATGACAATCAATTTATAGTCGGACTGCTTTTCTTCAGGAATGTTTCTTAACACCTCCATGGCTTCTCCTTAAAGAGCAACTACCAGAGCTCGGGTCTTCTCTGTGGAACTCCACTTATTACTATCACCAGGAGCTTTAAATTGTCGAAGATAGGTAACCCATGGCACCTTGCTATCAAAAGTAGGAGGTTTCTTTACAGTTGTTGAGGTACCGCTTTCTGAAATTACGCCTGTGTTAAATCTTTAGAATTTGCCGCTGTTAATGTTGTAATTCTTATTGTATTTGGCCTTGAACTTGTTAAACTTGACTCTGAACTAACTGTTTGCTGCATTTGTTTTTCCACTGCTTCTTTAACATCTTCTTTGGTAAGTTTTAAATCAGCAATCAAGCAATCAATTTGTTGCCTCATCTCATCTTGGCTGTGATAAAATTCTCCTTTTAGATTTTCTTTGATCTTTATCATCTTTTTTAGTTCTTGTTTCATCTCTGCTTGGCTCTGCTTAAGGTCTTTTGGATTTTCTCTATTAATTGTCTGGTTTCTTCTTGACTAGTTCGGATTTCCTTCTTTATTTCTTCTTGACTTTTCTTCATTTCTTTTTATGGCATCTTGCATTTCTTTCTTAATGTCTTCTTTTAGAGATGGTTGACTGATCTTCATGTGTTCTTTTAGGTTTTCTTGGCTGGTCTTCATTGCTTTTAGATCTTCTCATTTTTTCTAATTAGCATACTTATCTTCTCCTTACTTGCTGTGTATTGTCTTGTCTCAACTGGCATTCACTCTTCTTACCACTTGGGCTTCCTTGAGTAACCTTATCCAACTTCTGCCACCTAATGTTCCGAAACACCTCGTATAAAAACACGTGTCTTTGTTTTTATACCTTTATTAACAATGAAACGTTACTATGGTTACAACAACGACAAAATCTTTAGCACTCCTCGAACGGAGGTTTCCGTCGCCCTTTATAGTATGCTGAAAGAGTGAAGAATGATCTAGAATTTTGAAGAAATATCGCGAAAATGCCACAGTATAGGATGATATAAAAGTTCTCAATAGATAATTTGGGCGTTTTCAGAAACCTTTGAAAGTGATGAAAGAACTTGGAAAACTTGAGGTAAATTATTTAAATAAATTACCAAACTAAATTAAATGATTCTAACTCTTTTAAATTCTTTAACCTAAACACATTTTTGAAAGTCTGTAACAATAATCTTAGGGTAATTTTGACATAAATAGATACATTAAATTTAGGTATTAGTTATTTATATTTTCCTTTCTTAAAAGGCAAGTCCATTATAGGTCCATGTTTATCCAAATAGAATGTGCATAAAAAGAAGATGCTGGCATCCGGTAAAGAATCCAGTTGTAAAACAGGTAAAATTGTTTTACAATTTGCTCTTGTTTCGTTAAGTAATTTCGACTTTATGTATTAAGAATATATTACCAATATTAGTAGAAATATGAGTTAGATATGATTTTGAGTTAAGCTCTTTAACCAAAGGTTAAGTAAATATATTTTTGACTATATTTATAACATTTTTAAATAAAAAGTCTAAAATTGCAAAAATAAAATAAACCGGTTATACAAAAATCTGTAAAAAGGATTTTGAAAAAAGGAAAATACCATCCCTACAAAATAAAATTAATTTACGAACTTAACAAAATATACGGATCGTCGCGTCGGTTAGAGTTTTGAGAAACATTAATGAATGTTTGCGATAATGACTGTCTTTTTACTCGTAGAATATTTTTTCCTGTCGAATCTACCTTCTGCCTTAATGGTACAGTAAACAGATAGAACTGCCGTTACTGGTGTTTTTCAATTCTAATTGGGCGATTGAAGCTCACACACAATATCCTTAATCTCTCCATATTTCTTCGACGGTACCTTAACAGGTCAACGTTATTTGGAATTCCTAAGAAACGAACTGATTCTCCACGTGTGTTTAATGTTTCCAAATGCAAATAACCCCAATATTCCAGAAGATTCTATTTGGTTTCAACAGGTTGAAGCGCCACCACTCGTAAGCAGGAATATCCGTCAATATTTAAGTGAGACATTTCCGGGTCAATGGATTGGACAAAGGGGTCCAGTAGAGTGGCCTGCTAGGTCTCCCGACTTAACTCCATGGGGTTAAAAAGTAAATAAGCCTAAAAATTTAGAAAAATCACAAAATAATATCAGTTATAAAGTTGAGCTGCTAAGGCGGTCTAGATTAGAATACATATTTCTTAACTTTATTTTTATGAAACTGCTTTGACTAAATACATGAGTATTATTTCAAAATGTGTTTTTAGAAATTGAACTGTCAATTTCTCAGTACCTGTTGACTTGTAGGAATAGGGTATGTCCTTCAAGGTTTATTCAGAACACTTCGAAAAATCCAAAAATTAAATAATGTACAGGGGGTTTCAAAGAGAAAACCATTAGTGGTGATATGTAACTACTACTTGCGTAAGCCTATATGCTTGGCTGTCATGTCCGAAAACAGACAATTTAAAAGAAAAATAACCGTATCCGAGCGTTTCGCTAAGAAATCATTCGTTTAATTTTAATCGAATTTTTTCCAGACTTTTGTCCCTCACTATATTTATTTCTAAGCATATTTATATATAAAAACAGTTAAATTAAATTATTTGTATGACAAAACCTAATACATGGTACTTAGTAATTTTAGTTAAAAGGCCGAGGTCGTTTTGCATGTTTATATTTATTTTAATATACTTCCAGCATATTTCTGTAATAAACCTTAAATATAATATCATTAGAATAATAAATATTTATTATCAATTGCTTATAATAACATACATTACACAACAATATAGTACTTTTTTGTACCTGACTTTCAGGACAAATAAAGCTTAAAAAATCTGTTGCATTGATAATAGACTTACTGGGTGTTTCAAGCAAATGACTGACCAACTATACATTTTTGAAATTTTTAAAACTACACTAATAAAATTTGTTAATAATACTGCACAAGCAGCAAGATGACGTCTTATTGACGTCTCTTTTTAGTCTGTTTGGTCATATTTGATCAGTAAAGACGTCATAAGATGACGACTAAATGACGTTAAAATGATCTCCCTAAGTCACAGATAAAAGACGTTCTGTTAATGACGTCATAATGACGTCTTTAAGATGACGAAAAATTGACGCATATAATTTTTTTAATTAAAGTTTAAATAATGCGATATTTTATTTACCTGATAGTTGATAGGCTTTCCATAAAGATGGTGCTGGATGGATGTGTTTTGTTACATGATGACAACGAAAATTATTAGTACTCAACTACAAAAGTAATAAAAGTATTCTTAACAAGCAGTTGAAATCGTTCAACAAAATTGAAATAGGAAAAAACTTCGTACTGTTTGTAATTTCCTTGCACTGCAAGGTCGCATCTCTCGGAACACTCTCCAACCTGGAGATGCAGAGTTTTACACTAGCCAAAGGTATTTCTTTAAGAGCTAATAAAAATCCTTATATGAAAAAAACTTAAAACCAAATTATTTAAATTAAATTAACCCCTAATTAGGCAAGAATTCTTTTTACTGCTTTTTTAAAAATGTGCACTATAAATACCGTGTTTAATACTAAATATGCATTTATTAAAATTGTTTAACCTGTAAATTATCAAATTTTTATTTACAAAAGCTAAATTTTACATAAATATACAAAAACATCACAATATTTTAGAAGGCAAGTTCACTTTTAACATCAATCTCTCTTGATTTTATTTATACAGGTGTGGAAACCTACTGGCCGACCATAGGAAATTAAAAGCATAGGAAATATTGGAGGTGAGATGTTGTTGCTCGCAACGTCGTCCAACGAAAGGCGGAAGCGGTGGCCGGAGGAAGCCCCTTACTGAAATCAGCGCCTTCGTTGCAGCGGTTTGTTTCCATACCAGTAGACCAGGAAATAATTTAATTTTACTACATGCTTTTGTCTTTAACGTTGTGCTGATGTATTTATATATATATATATATATATATATATATATATATATATATATATATATATATATATATATATATATATATATATATTTAAAATACCTACACCAATTTTGTAAAAGGAACTGAAAAAATAAAATACTGCGTCGAATAGTAATGAAATATTTTTTAAATTTGACAGAATTTTTCTATATGATAAGAAACTACTATAGCACTAACTAGATGATAATTATAAATTGTGCCGGCGGCTCTAGGGGCAATCTTACTGATAATATTGACTAGAAAAATGTACGTCACTGACTTTTTAAAAGTTTTTATATTTTTTTCAGGTTAAGTAGCCAATTTTTATGTCCCTTGATATTTGTTAGTATCGCTTTATTTTCAAGAAAAAAACACTTTATTTCGTGTTTAACATGAATCTTTAACATGGATTTTTGCATCTTTGTAATTTAACATAATTTACCTACTTTTTTAACCATTAGTCATTATTTGTCCTAAATAACAATATTTTAAATTTTGGATGTCTCTGTTTAGCCCACCCTGTATATTACATTATTTATAGTCGCGCGGTATATTTTAGGCTCCGTTTACTAACAAATAACGATATTCTCATAATCAAATATGATTTTCAAGTATGCCTATTTCAGCATATTTTTAACAAAAAAAAAGGGCTAATTTTAGTTAGTATTTTGGTTCATTTGCCATCTCGAGGCGCTACTGAAAATGTAATTTGGTTAAGGCTAAATAGGCCTCTTACTGTTGTTAATGACGCTGCAAAATTTTATCCAAATTGGATATAGAATGTTTAAAATATTATTAAAAAACCTTTTTTTTAAGTTTAACACCCTGTATCTTGAAAGTAGTGCATTTCTGGCCCTATGTATATACACACTTTTTATAAAATTAGCTTAAAAAATGGAATGAAATAGGCGCGAAAAGGAGGGAATGGCCTTTTTTTTGTTTTGTAATTAAATTTTATTTCGGGTGTTAAAGTAAGGCGCCTGGCACTCAAAATAGGCGCTACGGAGGAAAGGATCTTTTTTTTTTGCTCTTCAAAATTTTTTGGTGAAAATAGGCGCTCAGGGAATTCTAGCCTAAGGCGCCTCAGACAGTTAATACGGCCCTGCACCTCCGACTTTTATCATTCTTTAAATATATTTATTTTAAAATATCTTTTACGTACACTCATTTAAAAATAAAAACTCTTTTAACTCTGTATCTCCTAAAGTTTTAAAGATCCTTGAATTTGTTACACGCTATAAATTAAATAATAAAGTTTAATTATTTACAAAAAAAATATGATTCTTAAATAAAAAAAAACAAGCATACATACCCCATATAATAGTTTGGTCAAGAGGTTAGTTTTCTGCGAAAAATAGTTATTGTAATCATAAAAAGATGGTTGTTAGTATTTTGGATTCAGAAAAAATTCTTGGAGAGAGGATTTTTTAAAAATCCTGCACTTAAAAATAGCAATTGGTATAAACTTAAAAAATATTTAATATAGGTAAATATTTTAAAGAAGGTCCCTAAAAAGGAGAAAATTTCAGTAGGGCATGCCCCAACTTTCGGAGCTTTAGTTCCATTATTTATACCTAATATTAACTGAACGTTGATAACACTAGTCCACACGATTTTTATGTCTGACATCTTTCTCCATATTAAATTTTAGTAGCTTTTGGCCCAAAACTAAGTAAAATGTATATTATATTTGATTAAAGTTTGCTTTTGTAGAAATTAGAACAATTTTTTAATTTTTTGAGAAAAATCAATGATTTTTATACAGGATGTAATTTAGTTGCTGGCTAAAAATTTTGGACCTAATTCCTTCGCTTATTTTAGGAAGAAAACTGAAAACTGTTTGAGATATTTTCATAAAATTTGACATGCACCTACTAAGCACCAAAAGGCATTTTTTAATGTAAAAGATTTTTAATTATTTCTACCAGTGGCGTCCGAAAGGGATGTAAACTGGAGATTTTTAAAAATAAATAGTACGGCACTAGTTATTTAAAAATAAAAATCATTTTTAAATTCTCCTTTTATTTTCTAAGAAATTTTAGCTTTTGACTTTTTTCTTCAATGCACCATTTTCGCGCAAAAAAATAAAAACCGTTTTTGTGAATTTGTGGTATAACGAAATTATTTTGAAATAGTATGCTGGTGCCTTATTTTTAGTTTTTTTTACGCAAAACTGTGCCCCAAAGTAAAAAATTTAAAAAAACAAATTTGTTGCCAAATAAATAATGATTAAAAAATTATTTTTATTTTTGGAAAAAGCAATAGCGTACCATATTTTTTTCTTTTTTTTATATTTCTTTTATGTTTGTATGAACTCTAATTTATTAAATGTACTTATCAAGGTGAGTCAGACAAAAGCAAACTTTAAGAACCAAAAATAAAAGTTTAAGTGTTTTTAATGTCTAGAATCAAAATTTTGGCATAAGATCAGAAACCCAATTTTTTTCCGCCCAACCGTTTTTGTGCTTGACCGCCGCTTCCAGGCAGTGTGCAGTACAAAATATATTTTTAAAATACCCAATAAATATTTATTTTAAAATCTGACTAAATTATAGACATTTAGAGATATAAAGGACTATAGTTTTTATGGCAAATACTTTTTACTTTATTTTTGTTAGTTATTCAATTCTTAATTAACAAAATTTTTATAGGCTTTGGTAGGGGCTTTTTTATGTATACAGGGTCATCCAAATTAAGTATCTGTCATTGGTAGCTTTGTTATTACTTATTTAAGAAAAAAGATTAGAAAAAAAACAACTGCCAATCGGGTTCCTAAGTTATATAGCAAAATTACTTTTTTAAAAGGGACACCCTATATATTTTGTTATCGGTAAAAAGACCTCTTAAAATCCTTTAAAAAAGTCCTTATATAAAACACCCTGTATATGGTATCATCATTTAAAAGGTATTTTAAAAAGCTTTAGGAAAATTTCACATTTGATGTGTCTTTATCTTGATCTTTATAGTTTTGAAAATATAGGCATCCAAATCTAAATAAGAGTACCTGGATATTCTCATTTTATTTCTGATACTAAATTTATTGCTTATAGCTTTTAGAGCTGTAATATCATAGAAATTTAACATAATTTTTGGATTTGAATGGCCATATTTTCAAAATTATAAGAGATAGACATATCAAATGTAGTATATTTCTAAGACTCTTTAAAATATATATTTAATGGGATTGCAATATACTGGGTGTTTTATTTTAAAAAGGCCAGTTTACTATTAAATTCTTTAGGATGGTCATATTTCTGAAACCATGCAAAATTGGATATAAGTGTCACATGTAAACTTGAAACAACCAAAAATTAAAAAATTTTTGGTAATTTTTTTTTCCGGATATTTTATTGTTTGTTAACTTAGAAAATCATAGTGAACAAATAAAAAAACGTTTTATATTCTTTAAAATGAAATTTTGTTTATTTGACCAGGTAAATATTTTAAGTTTTTTGTTTATAACAATTGCAATTTTTAAATGCAAAATTATTTAAAAAAATCCTTTTTATATATATTTTTTTAAACCATAATACCAACAACCATAATAATACGATCACTAAAACTATTTTTCACAGAAAACTTACTTCTCGATTAGACTAAAATTGTTATTAAAGATTAAAAAGTGAGCTTTGGGATAACTAAATATTACATCCGCTCCCGTCAACAAAAACAATTCTATTAAATTAAAACTATAAACATAATTTGGTGTGCCGGTTTTAACCTCTATTTTGTGCACCTACTCAAAACTGTTATCAAGTTTAAAGAACCGTATCCTGTATGTTAAATTCTTTAGGCCTATAAATCCAACATAATAATAGATAAACTAAGAAAATATAAAAATTAAATTAGATTTCCCCAAAAAAATTAAATTTTTCTTTTTAACACTGATCACGAATCCAAAGATTTTCTTACAGAACCCAAAGCATGTGGTTTTTAAGTAATAAATGCCTTGATTTTTCCGTCAAATCGCAAAATTGGTCATTTCATGTTTTTATATTGTTTTAATGTGCAACGAGAGTTTTACATTTTTATATTTAAACAGTGTTTTTAGGGAAGGTTACATTGTCAAAACAGTCTATTAAAATGGAAAAAAAGAAAATGTAGATTTTTGCGATTAGACTCTTTTGCCTTTACATAGTAGATTTTGATATTAAGCATCATCGCAAAACAATTATTAAGTACTTGAGATAATTGGTTATTTGCTATTCTAAATGAATCTATTTCCTGTGGTTGTTATTGTTTTGGTTATTAAATGTAGTATCCTTGTAAAATTAGTTTTTTTATATAAATACGTTTTAAAAAAATAAATATTGATTTAGTCCGTGTTTAGCTATTTCTTATTTAATAAGTTTAACATTTCAGTTTCGTAATGCAAAATATTAAGTGGTTTATATTGTTGTCATCGTAAGAAAAAATCAATTTTTTAAAGTACTGAAATACAGTGTGTCCCATTTAAAAAAATGCAAGTTTGGGTTATATCTTAAAAAATCTAAACATTTATATTTATTTTAGATAGGCCACCGAATTCTACGTAAAAAGTTATAAAACTTTTGTAATAAAATTTGTTTCTATCTTCATAAATGTCTGAGTAATACGAATCAATAAAATTTAACGAATTTTTATAATCCCTTGCATCTTCTAAAAAATAAAGTTGGCGTGGATCTGACTGTGCCATCAAACTAAACACTAATAAAAAGAACGGAACACGTATTTTAGTTTTTTTTGTCTTTTGCCGTTTAGTCTATATAATGCCAACGAAAAAAAACCACCCTGTCCATTAATGGATAAAAGCTTTTTAAAAACTTAGGGAATTTATATAAATAAGTATATATTTTTCCCATTGGAAACCGTAAATTAATTGATAAATACCCTAAAATCACCCGAATTACCAATTATTATGCGCGATGATCCTCTGGTAAGTAAAAAAACATTCATAAATATATTATAAACGGGCCACTGATAACTTTTTGCAATAGTAAAAACAGCCCCGAAATAAATATCAATATTTTTAAAAAATTGTAAAAACAATCAAAGTAATTTCCGCTGTTAGATATCAATGAGTTGCAATAAAACATTATGAATATGTAATAAGTTTATTCTTTTTTTACCTTTTTACCTAAAAATGTAGTTCAGGGCCGAATTATGGTTAAATAAATATGCAATATCCTGGTGATGGAATTATCTGTATGAAACGTCAGCAAATATCGAAGTGACGATATATAATGTTTTAAGAGTGATGAAAGGATTTAATTAAATTGAAAAAAAATATCATGTCCGTATTTAAAAAATTAAGTTGATGATGGTCGCCAGAAGCCGAAACGTCAGATTTAATATTTAATCACACTGAATTATAGAGCAGAAAAAGTGGCCATAAAAACGTGTTTTTCATTTTGAGTTATCTTAACAAATATAGCCAGGAAACAATAGAAACCAAAATTGAAAATTCCGGTTTTTTCGAATATCTTCGGAAGTACTCGGAATTTTTTAAAACGCAAAACGGCATTTTATTGAGCATCAAATTGCGCAACTTTGCCTCCATTTAACCGATCCTGTATCTCTTACGGTTTCCGAAATCCCAATGATGAGCGTCGAATTCGAGCCACCCTGTACAAGGACAATATTAAAAAAATCAATTAAAAAAATATCTTTGAAAATAAAGCAGATATTAAAAATCTAAGAAATTTGTTTTTTTGGATTGGTCGGAGGTAATTACACAAGTCCATCAAAATTATCAATAATTTTGCTTGAATGCGTATTGCTTAAAAACTAGAGTTCATTTTTATATTTTGGCGAAAGAGCCCGACTCCGAAGGCTGTAACCAAGCGATAATTGTCGAGTAGACAAATAAGTGAGTGTAATTTTCTAATATAAAGCACTAAAAAATTAAAAAACAACTTGACAAAGTTTTTGTAAAAATAGGAATTTTCTTTTACACCCTGAAGAATAAAACCAGGAAAAACTTTACTTAAATTAGAATGACCATTTTTTCTAAAAAGTTTTCCTACTGAAACGGTATAAACTGCATTTTGTAATTGCATTTTATTTAAGAGTAATAACGAATTGAATTGTACCAAAAAAAAATCAGTTGCAGTTGAATTAAGCGGCAGTTTATTCTTCGGTGGCATATTTTCTAGCTTGAGCCGACGGCCAATTTCCAGATACCAGGTGCTAAAGGTAAATAAAAATAATACTTACCTACTTTTCTTAAAATTTCAGTGCTAATTTCTATGTGTATTCTAGAAAATATTATTAAAAATTTATAAATAATACTTGTTTGATACCAGACTCATTTCGGAGGCCATAATTTATACCAGGCGCGTTAAAAAAATAATGTAAGTTTACTTACAATCTCAGTCTTGATTTTTATATATAATATTTAGGGAACTAATTCAATAATAATTTGTGTAAGGAGCCTAACACTTCCCCAGACACACATAAAGACTTCCTATGTATATGAACTCGATCGTGATTGTAGATAATTTTTTCAATTTGTTATTAATAATTTAATCTAGTCTTTCTAGTAATATTAAAGGACAATGTTCACACACACATTTATTAATACCAATAATTACTGCATAAATAAAAATATACAGTGTGTCCCAGGATATGTGTTACAATAGGTCAAATGGAACATTTTTAAGTGTTTTAACTTCCTTTTTGGAAAATTGGTCGCATGGTCAAAAACTAAGAAATACAAAATTTTACTCGTATTGATATGAAGAATGCCCAGAAGTAAAGTACCTTCATTTTTAAAAACTGGAACAAAATTGTATAAGTTAATGTTGTAAAAATTAAATTTTATGTCAAAATTAAAAGTTAGAGAATTAAAGCAAAAAACCATTTTTTTGTCCATTTTTTACAATACGCATTAACTTGACTAAGTAACAATTAAAAAAATAAATAAAATTATAAAATATTCTTTTAACTTTTGCTCTCTTAATCAATCAAGATTGAGATTGTAAGTAAAGTTACATTTTTTTTAAGTCTTAAAGCACCTGGTATAAATAAATTATGGCCGTCGAAATAAGTGAATTTTCTAAAATATACATACAAATCAGCACTGAGATTTTAAGAAAAGTAAGTACTATTTTTATCTACATTTAGCACCTGGTACCTGTAAATTGGTCGTCGCTTCGGCTCAAGCTAGAAAATAAAATAAAGAAGGTCTTGAGGCACTGGGATCTTGGACTTAGTGTTTTAAGAGAGTAACGTAAAGGTCAAGCACTTCATGACCTATGAGCTTGGAAAAAAAGTTATAAATGTTGTATAAAACTTTAAGCATTATTGTTACGCAATAACTATAGATATACATACAAATTATCTTTTTATATGTCACATCCTTAGCGTTTTAAAAATTTGGAACCTACGATAAATTCCAAAACTAATTAGTATGGGTGAAATGCAGAAATTCTACCGACAAATTTAAGTTGATTCTACAATAAAAATTTTCATATGAACCTATCTCCTAAACGTCTTGCTTTTTAAACTACGGGGTCTTAAAACTTTATTTTTTTATAATAACTTTTACACCCATTTAAATATTTTAAAAGAATTTGGGAGGCGCCTTGTATGCATCAGACGACATTTTATGGCATATATATAAAAAAAAATTGTATTATATTATATCTACACACTTTTCTTACTATCTACATTTTTTTTGGCGTAAAGACAATAACAAACTGTAGAAGAAACTACGTGCCCAATTCCTAAAAAATACTTAGGACGACTAAAACAGGTTAGGCTTTGAAGAAAATATCGCAAAAACACAGGGCCTTCGGAAAATGCGTTAGAAAATTTTAAGGGTAATTCTGCAATGAAAAATAATGTTAGTGTTTCTTTTCCTTTGACAAAATGTCAGAAATCTCCATGGTTACCAGTTAAGAGTTCAATTTTATTTTTGTTTTTTCGCCATATTGCATTTATTTTTAACCAATCTAGTTAATATTTGGCACACGCATCGAGCCTTACAGATTCTAAAATTCTAAAATAAAAGTACTTTTTAGTGCCGCTAGAGGGCACTTTATCCGAAACTTAAAATTAACTTTCATCATAACTTTTTATTTTGACGACAAAGTTTTCATTAATGTCAATTAAATTACCTACATACATAAAGGTGACCAGTAACTTAAAGCCACAAACTTTAAGGGTGATTTTACAATTAAAAATAAGAAAAAAACTTTATATAAACATATGTTCTAAAACGTCTTAGTTTTGAACTACGGTGTGTTAAATATTTGAAAACAAACCTTTTTTTTTAATTTTTAACACCCCGTAGTTCAAAAACTAGACGCTTAGGACATATGTTTATATATAGTTTTTCTTTCTTATTTTTAGTTGTAGAATCACCTCTTTGTCCGTTAAGTTACTGGTCACCCTGTATGTATGTAGGTAATTTGATTGAAATTAATGAAAACTTTGAAGTCGATTGGTAGCTAAACGGTGGGTTTTATCTACTTTAATAAAGAGTATCTTATTTTTTAAGTTTTTGCTTGTCTATAAAATGGCGCGCCCAGCTTTGCGATATATATGTCAAAATAAAAAAGTTATAATGTAAATAAATTTTAAGTTTCAGATAAAGTGCCCTCTGGCGGTATTAAAAAAAGAACTTTAATCTTGTTATTTTAGAAACTAGATTGGTTAAAAAATAAATGCAATATGGCGAAAAAACAAAATAAAAATTGAACTTTTAACCCCTGTAACTTGGTAACCGTGAAGATTTTGATATTGTGTTAAAGGATTTACTAACATTATTTTTCATTGCAGAATGACCCGTTAAAGTTTCCTAACGCATTTACCGAATACCCTCTATAGTTACAAATCCTATACTAATATGATCCATTTTTAAACCGACATGGGGTAGACTTGGTAGCTGTTTTTTGCAAACAAAGACTACTCGAGTTCAGTCACCCTTCTGACTGAACTGGATCCGGGGCTGATGGAAAGGGGTTCAAGTGATACCTCATCCTAAGTGTTTCAAATTGCATCTTTAACCTTTTTTAAATTTTTTAATAAAAAGTTTTTCATATTTTTGAGGGGCCTCCAAGGGATCAGTTCACATTTGGTAGCCTCGTTAAGAACTTATTTTATGATTAGATAAAAACTAATTTCGACCAGACGCCATTAAACTTATATTTAGAGGTTTCAACCTTTTTGCAGTACGTTTTTAAAAAATTTTATATAACCTTAATGACAATAATTATTTTCCCTATTCATTTTAAAGTAATCTTAATTTTTATTATACAGCGTGCCTACTTAAGTTCGCACCATATGGCAAACTTTTTTATTATTAATTTTACCAAAAAAAAATGATTCTCCATAAAAGTTTTGCATAATCTAAAACCTAAAATCCAGTCATCAGATATTATTTTTTGCAGTGGTATACGAGGTATATCAAAAAATGTGAATTTTGTTCCAGGGAAAAGTACGGTTATTATTTACAATATCGTTTTTTTTTATACGAAAAAGTTGTTTAGAATTAAAAATTACTTACAAATATGCAAACTTGACTAGTAACTATAAAAAAGTTAGTTCTCACCATGGGGATTATTTTTTATTATTGACGAAAAAAGTTATTGTTTATAAAAGTTCTGCATTGCCTAAAACCTAAAATTTAATTATCAGATATTAATTTTTGGCAGTGGTATACGTGGTATCTCAAAAAATGTTAATATTGTTACAAATTCAAATAACTAAGTTTTCAAATTTGAAAGTTATTTTTTATTCTACAATTTTTTTCTTATAAAAAAAAATTGATATTGTTAAGAATAAAAGAACTTTTTTCTAAGCAAATTCACATTTTTGACATACCTTGTATACCACTGCAAAAAAATAATTTCTGATGATTGCATTTTAGGTTTTAGGCCATGCAGAAATTTTTATAAAGAAATCTTTTTACGTAAAATCATTAATAAAAAGAAATTTCCAACGATGAGAACTAAAGTTCTTTTTTATCTAATAGTTAAAATTGCATATTTATAAGTAATTTTTAAATTTAAATACCTTTTAACTTATAAAAGAATCAATATTCTTAAAAATAAAGGTACTAAATTCACATTTTTCGACATACCTCGTATACCGCTAAAAAGAATTAATATTACATATTACATTTTGGGTTTTAGATCATGCAGAACTGTTTATAAAGAAAAACTTTTTTCGTAAAATCAATAATAAAAAAGTTTTCCATATGGTGCAAACTTATTGTAAGAGCAGCATAGCTCTTCATAGTATATAAAAAGTTTAAGTTTTTTTAAATATTTATGAAATATTTTTATTTTGAAGAAAAGTCAAATAATATTTTATTGAAATTTACGGAATTAATATTAAAAAACTAAAAACTAATCAAAATAAATTGGAAACCCTTAAAAGAGATGTCACTAGACTTACTTTTTAATTTAAAGTTTTTACCATTTGTTTTTGTTGGGGAAGGGCATAACCATATAAAAATTAAAACTTTGACAAAAAACTAAAACAAAATACGTGCGTCAGGAATTTTTAATAAGTTTACAACTAACGAAATCACCAAGGGTGGCTTGTTCTCACTTAAAAAGGTCTTATTTTTGACATACCATTTAAAATAATTAGAAAATTGACATAAACTTTCGGTAAAACCTTGGATGCTTAAATCATAAACATATTTTAGTCCTATACCTGCAAATGACCTTCTAATGCTGCCAAATTGATTGCCGCAGTTCGTCGTGGGACACCCTGTATAGTAGTATGGTTTGGAACCTATACAGGCAGGGTGGTACATAGGTACTAGTTAAAGATAACGTCCGTGGTGGCACTAACAAAGGTGCCGTAATTATCTGCATGATTTAGTTTTGGACAACAATGACGGAATTAGGGGAAAAATGGATTAGGCATATAAAAGCCCGGCAGCCACGGTACCTAGTAATTATGCTCCATATAAGCCCGGAGGCTGCAAATATTTAAAAAATGCTTACTATCTTTTATATTAGAGAAAAACCACAACGGTTTACAGCTCTATAAAGAACATCGAACATGTCATTTAAAAAATAAATTTGACATTAATTTTTAAAAATATTTATTTGTTTAAAAGTAAGTACATATTCATTTTATTTAAAATTAATTATTTTTATCGGATAAAATATTTTTATTCATTAAAACATTTTTAATCAACCAAAGTTGGGGAACCACAAATGTTAATATAAACACTTTAAAAGTTCCTTATTTTTGTACGTGCCATTATCAGCGTTACATTACTTTTTTAAACAAGTATTATTTTATACATGCATAAAACAAATAAGGTAAAATAAAATATGGAAATTAAGGTTCCAAGAAATAATAACATATTTATCAATTATACTTTTAAATTTAATATTATTTTACACGTGAACTTTTCAACAACATTAAGTGATTTGAATACCAAGTAATCAAAAATTAAAACCGGAATAAGTTTGCGACCATGACCGTGACCGGGAAGAGAACTAAGATGTCAGTTTAACACGTTAAAACTAAAGAGTGGAAATTCTGATTAATCTAAGTACCAATATATATTTTTATGTTTTTTATTAAACAATACTCTCTACAGGGTGGGCCAAATTTAACGTGCACACTTTATAACTAATGATAAGTTTATATTTGTTGCGCCTTATCTTTTTTATTTTTACAGGGCTAATAAGTAGATATGTTCTTTCTAGGTTTGTCAATTTTGGTCGAATAGGTTTAGTCAGGACCGGACTTACAGTGGCTCCCCAACATTTTCGGACACGACCGAAACTTCCTTTTATATAGAACATATACATATAACTAGGATTTAAATTCTTATTTTTTTTTATAATAGTTAAGTCCAATTCTTAGTTAACTATTCCAAACCAAAACGAACAAAAAAAATGTCAATTTAATCCTAGAAATTTTAATTAAAAGCTACGGACACATTTTTTGTGCCACAAAATTCGGACGGTTTAATAAAAGTCGATAAAAATGGATAAATAATACTGATTTTTTAATGTGAAAAATATTTTCGTAGTTTCTTATTAAATTAGCAGTAGGTTAAAGAAAAGCAAGTATAAAATGGGTTTTTTCCAAAAAAATTCACTTTTGAAAACAGACAGTTAGTAATATTTCTTTACAAAAATGAAGATCCTTTAAAAAAACTGGATAATTTTTTGCTTATGTAAGAGTACTTGATAACATAAAGTAGCGTTATAAAAATAAAGAAATAGTGTTCCCAAAAAAGCAAATTGACTGTCCAAAATTGTTAAATGAAAGAGACCTAGTCAACTAATTATAAAAGAAGCTTATTAAAACCTTAGAATTAACGTCTCGAAAGTCTAAACTTTTTTAAGAAATTATTGTAACAAAGTAGTGAGTTGTGAAACTATCCGTCAACATCAGGAAGACTAAATATAATGGCTAAATAGCTAGAAAGAAGCTCGAGATTAGCAGCAAAAATTTTAAAGTTCGATTCAATTTTACTAAATAATATTTTTACATATTCAAAAATTATTGAAATGGCCTCTTTTTTTAAACGAATTTAAAATTTAACAGTTTTCATCCAGATAAACGTCAAATGGCGTGGAGACGATGCAAATGAGAAGCTGAAAAGACAAAATTTCTATCCAACTGCTAAACACGAAGATGGCCCTGTCATATTGTAGGAGTGTATTTCATCAATAAGTCTGCGTAAATTGATTTTTATTGATCGAATAATAAAAAACATATTTATTTATACATCTTAAAATAAAATCTTAGAAAAGATGCGGAGAATATGGACATTTTGGCTTTATTTAAATTTTATAAATACAATGACCCTATGTACAGGTATTGGTCATGAATGGTAATTTTATAATTGCCCAGAAGTTATTAAAATTCCTCCTTACTTTCCAGAACACAACCTTCTGGAACGCCTGGCATTATTTCTTGATTTAAATAAAAAACTAAAATATTTAATACAGAAATATTAAAAAATAAGTTGCAAAGAAAATGCAATAAAGTTAACCCTAATTATTAAAAAAGTTCCGGTAGTTTTATCTATGCGTAGGCGTTTACAAGAAGTGGTTAAAAAAGGAAGGGGTCACACTAAATAATAGTTTTTGTAAAACGATATATTTAAACTTATTTAAATATTTTTGTGACTATAAAAATTGTGTTTTGTCATTTACTATTTTATATTAACCATACTGTTTTTTTTTATTAATCATTCAAATGCTCAGTTGTTAACTTTGTAAAGGAATCTAATTAAAAAAAATAATAATTTTGATTTTAAAGTTTCTGTGTTTTTTAATATCCAAATATTTTTGGACGCCACTGTACTGTTTTTCCAAAATGATGCACCTCATTGCAAAAGAAATTGGATGTAGCTACAAATATTGAGCTAATACATTTCTCTTGTAGACAAACTATGGAAAATAATTCAGTAAAAGCAAATCTATCAATAATTTGGGGATTCAAAAATTATGATTATTCTTGATAAATGATGCGCCCCAAAAAAGCATGCATTTCTCACGGTTTTAACAGGAAACTATTTTTAGTGTGCTTTAAAAATTCAAAATTTAAAGGGTTTAAACAATAAATAAAAGAACTTTGGCACTATGTATATTTTGGCTCCTTTTTGCCCAGTAATTTTAGTTTTAACGAGTAATTTAAAACATGACAAAACCTTTTTTAACTTTAATGCCTTATTAACTTTAAATTTTGACATCAAATTCAATTCTCTACAACACTTTCTCATACAATTATGTTATATTTAAAAAAATAAAGTCCCTTGTTCTTGGGCATTTTCCATACTTTTTACTTATAACTCGCCCTGTATAATACCAATAGGAGTAAAATTTGTATATTTTTTGTTTTTAGACCATTTGTCTCGTTTTCCCCTAATGTCGATTTGTTGCTCTATGTAACACCTATCCTGAAACACACCGTGTATATGTGATTGAATGTAAATCCGATGTAATATCCGATTTTTAATAGTTTCGAACACATGGCCATTCAAAACATAGTGTGATACAGTGTCTTGACTTTTATTTCGCGATATTGAAAACAGTCACTTACTTCTGTTGGTAACATCGTTCGAATGCTGCAACCGGCCATTGATGACCGAATGAACAAGACACCACACATACACATTTTAGGTTTGTTCCAGCAGAATGCTGGAAGGAATTTTATATTTTAACTATAACCATTAGGTCAGAAATGTTGGCAACAGTTTCTGCTGGAACGAAAAATAAACAAGGCGTGCATACTGCTTTATACGTGCCATACAAGAAGGGTTATGTTAAAAAATTTGTCAGTAATGTTTGTATAAAGTTTGCAAAGTTTTCGAACAGTTTCCAACGTATGCACCAACATCTTAAAGCTATTGCTGGAACAACAAACAATTGTATAATGTTAGAAACATGGCACTACTGGAACGACAAATTTGACGTGCGCCAGAATCCGAACGGTTTGCAAACATTTCTGACAGCCTGCTGGAACAAACCTTTTATTTAGGTAGATTTTACACGTAGTCTTTTAAACCTTATCCCAGCTTTCTGTTCAATACTAATTTTTAGCACTCAATTACAGTTGCTACTGACAGACAGATTAATAACATAATTAAAATACCATAACACCGATAGGTACATTATTAAATTGGTGTTTAAAAACACAAATTTCTTAATCTTTAATGGTATTTAATGAGTCAAAAAGCTATTATGTTAGTTACCCAATATCTGTCTAAAGATAAGTTATAACCTTATTTAATAAATGTTTGTAAACTTACTGTACATCTTTTCTAGAAACACATGAATAATGGCGGTGCATGGGTTCATACAGGGTAATTAAAATTGTATCCCAAAACATTACAGTGTGGGCCAAATTAAACTTGCTTGACTTTTGAAGTAACAATAATTTTTTTATTTCTTGCGTTCATCTATTTTATTTTATAAGGAGCTAATGAATATATGTGTTCTCTTTAGGTTTACCAACTTTGGTCAAACAGATTTAGACAGGACTGGATTTAAGGGACTATTTTAAAAATCCTGTATTTAAGCTCGTTGCAAAAAGAAATCGGCTTTAGTTAAAATTAAGCTAATACGTTTTTCATGTAAGAAAAAATATTGAAAATGATTCAGTAAAAGCCTATCTAATCTGTCAAAAATTTAAGGAAATATTATTTATTATTCTTGATAAATGAGGCCCCCATAAAGCATACATTTTTCTCGGTTTTAGCAGGGATCATTCTTTTGGTGTAGTTTCAAAATCAAAAATGTAAGGTTACCATGGTTCCTAACTTGAGTGCTGACACAAATTACCAGTAAATTAATTAAAAATTAAACGTATTAGCCCAATTGTAGATAAATTTCTTTTGCAACGAAGTTAAATGCATTATTTTGGAAAAAGTCCTGTAAGTCCGGTCCTGTCTAGATCTGTTAAACAAAAATTGGCAAACCTAGAGAGAAAACATATTTACCCATTAGCCCTTTTAAAGAATAATTTAATATATTGTTTGAAATGTTAAAAATCGTATAATTAACATAGGAAGGCTTGTTTTCTAAAGCTTAGAATTTTATACCTCTTTATGGTTCATAAAGTTAAACAACAGTTCCAATCAAATCATTCTTATATATATATATATATATATATATATATATATATATATATATATATATATATATATATATATATTTATATATATATATATATATATATATATATATATATATTTATAATATCTTCTTATTTTTTTCCAATTTTTTAACGAAACTATGAAGTTTATTAAAAAGGTTTGTCAAATTTTAAAACTATTGTATCCTATTTTTCCAATAATTCAATTTTTTTGCCTAAATTTTTTTTACTTTCTCTCTACTACCTCTTTTATGGTTCATACAGTTAAACAGGTCCAATCAAATCATTCTCTTGTATAAAATTAAACGCTTTATAAACATGCTCTCTTACAATCCTGGAATTAAATTTTTTCGTATATGTATGTTCGCTGATATTGCATTTGTTCTTCATTTTTTGTAAAACACTTATTGTAATGTTCAATTAACGCTACTTCACGTTCCGCAATATCATTAACAACAATCAATTAAAAAACACATTTATTATAACTTTCATAAGGAGGCAAAAAATTTACAACTTGTTCCATTAAATCATAAATAAAATTAAACACTTTGAAAACGAACATGGAATCTTTCGATACAAAGTCACTTATATATTTTGCAAAAATCACTGATATCTTTCTGTAAAAATAATTTCAATTTATTGAAAAGTTAAGATACGAGTATTTGAAATATGACAGTGAAATTAAAGTATCTGTGAAACCAAAAAAGTGTTTAAATATATAAAATCTGAAAACATTTTTTGATAAACTTGATAGTTTCGTTAAAAAATTGAAAAAAAAATAAATATTATTAAACAATTGCGGTTTAAAAAACTTGACCAAAATTGCAGCTGGCATCATAAATCGTCGTAATCAGCATTTTATTCTAAATATAATTCTGCAAAAAATCCATGAGAATAATTTTTGATACATTGGCTCCCCATACAACCATAATAGTAATATAACTGGTTTTATGAGGTTTCCGGGTAACGTTTGTTTATTGTTAGGTTAGTGGATGCTGCAAAATACACTTGATTTTTATAAATTCTAAATAACGAGGTTTTCGAATTAGGGTAACGATACCATTCAATAAAACCAAGTATGACCATTTGCACCTTTATTTTAATGTATATTTAAATTTTATACGACATAGTAAAACATTTATTGTTAATTTTTAAGACGGCTGCCGGGAGCAATTAATTCACAAATTCAAAAAATGTTAGATTAACTCTGTACACGATAAGCTAATTTAATGCTTTTATAGAAAATTCATCTTTCTGCCTGTTTCACAAAAACTAATCCAGCATTGAGGGTGGCTCATATTCCAAGCAAAACTTACTTGTGAAAACTGTAACTTGCTATCTTGCATCGTTTACTGGCTATAGTTTGTTGTTTAAAATGTTACGTTTTAACGTCTGTTGAAATGTGGTAGAAAATGATTCTTTATAAGTAATACTAAAAGAATTTCGAACTTTTATTATTTTTATTTGAACTATTCGTAGAACGTTTTGGGCAGTCCTAACTCTGTCTGTTTTCAAGTGTAAACTAATGTTCAGGACAGAGATGAGACTGTCCGAGACGTTAGTGTAAATATTAAAAAATAAACACAAAAGATCAAAATTCTTCTAGTATCACTCCTGTTATGTTTTTTTTAGTCTTTCATAACATTTTTATTTGTGATGTTTAAATCCGGTAAAAACATGTTCCACAGCTACTTTTTGTGTTGATTATAGATCTGCTTTTTGTTTATTTTTCTAAAGTACTCATTTTAAATTTTCCTTTTGAATTTAAATTAAAACAACTTGTAAATATATAAATATATATTTTTATTACACATTAGTGTAGATAGAGATCAAATAATTAGTCTAGGTTTTTGTTACGTAAACAAAGGTATAAAGTGTAATGGATACTTTTATACTAAAGGTGTCTGTAAACAGTAATTAAAAAGAAAAATATATCAACAGTTTATGTCTTTCTGTAACTAAATTAAAAACTTTTTAATATTCATTTTACAAAAAACAAATTGTTTATCAATCAAATATTAAATTGACGCAGTCATCCACGATGTTGATTAAAAAATGTAATTTTGCTCCGGAGTAAAGTACCTACCTGTATTTTTAATATTATCAAATATTGTCATTAGAGAAAAACATGTAATAAAGCTATAAGAAATTGTCTAATATATTATAATACTATATTTATTACACTAATGAACAAACTTAATTTTTTACAATACGCATAAGGATAAAAATCTTTTAAATTGAAAAAACTGCATAATAAAAAAAAATAATAAAAAAAAATATTAATTAACATATCTTCCTTATAACAAATAATGTTAATAGCAAACATTCCATTTTTGGCCAAACCTCGCAGACCATTAATACAATTTTCATATCTGTTGATTGCGTTTTTGATTCTGGACCTGGCAGAACTTTTTCAAAATATCTTTTTCTAAAAATTAATAATAAATGTAAGAAGTTTTCTATATGACGTGAACTTACGTAGACACTGGGGTGTGCCAAAACAGTCAAAAAAAAATTGTTGTTTCGCTCTCACCCAAAAATATCTCATAAGTCTCGTTTTTACGGTGATAGTTTTCGCAATAGTAGCTATATCATGATAGTGGCTGTCACATGAACTATCATGAGACTATCACCATGTAAATAACCCGATGGTAACTATCATGCTGTCGCGATAGTACTTTCGCACTTTCACTTGCCTGAATAGTTCGGCGTAACTTTTATGATAAAAGTGGTTTTTGTTTATTTACAAATTTTACGTGGTACATGATTTTTAGCATAAATCTTACAAATAATTGTAAAAACTGCAAAGAAAGTTAGAATAAGCCATAGACAATTTGACATAATACATTTTTGAGAAAATATAATAGGTTTTCATGTTTATAGAAAAAAGCTCTTCCCATTTTAAAACAGAGCAAGAGGGACCATGCTGAAGAAATTCTGCTGCCCTTTTCAGCTTTGGGATCACATCTCGATTTGATTTACAATTTTTGATCGAAACCTGATGAATATTGGGCCCCGACCTTCGACGATTCGTCCCTTTGATCACAAAAACTCGATCATAACAAAGTTGATTTGTTAGGATCGAGTATGTTCGATCGAATACAGACGAATTATCAAGGTCGGGAAATTGAATCGAAAATCGAGTCGTGATCCCCCACTGCTAGGCTTTCTACACTAAAAGAACTAAGGCAGAAAATTAGGAGCATAAGATGTACATAATATAGTCAAGAAGTGGCGAAAATAAAGAATTATATTGGGTACTGGAACGGGGAGCCCGTATTTGATGATAGAGGAATTCGCATAACAGTATTATTATTTTGTATCTTACTGCTACCATAAAACTAATTATGTTTTTTAAAAATATAAATAAAAAGAATAAGTTAAAAAAAAGCTTTTGGGATTTTCTAAAGCAAGTTGTTTTAAAAATGTTAGTGAGGCACCAAGTGTAAGGTGCCTGAGGCATATAAGGCCCGGGCTTTAATAAGGCCGACATTTAAAAAGTCGGAACAAAATATATGGGTTTAGGTTTAAACGTTACCCATGCATGCGTAAGCCCAATAAATATCGCGGGAAGTAAGCGGAGGCTGCTACGCGCTGCCTTCTTTTAGAAGCGAAGAGTTTATGACAGGATGCCGTATAATTATAAAGATTTATACCTATTGCCAGAAGAAAACTATAATTATTCGGATGTTATTATTGTTTAGAAATATGGTAATTTTTTTGTAAATTTTTTTTTTATCGAATATAAGTCTCACTTTTAAAAAGCTATGTATTTTCAACTATTATAACTAATAAACCAAATATTTATTAGAATAGGGAAATATTAAAAGTTTCTTTAATTATTTTCTTTTTAAACAAAAAAATTGGGGCCCTATTTTACTATGGTATTTTAATAAGGCCCATAAGCAAAGGGTTTTTAATAATTTTATATTTGGTTCCATACTTATTTTTGTAATTTTATTTTTTACAATAAATAAGCAACCTTTTATCTAAACACAATTTAGCTTAACTTTCTTGAATATTTCGATGTTTTTTTTTAACATTTAACGTTAGGTGGGTCTTATATGCCGCATACAATTACTTTAAGACGGTTGGAGCTACAAAAAACAAGTCTTTACCCAAGAGTTGTAACACTAGAAATAATAAATCAAAATTGTCTCTATCATTTTTTCCCCAGATGACATTAGGGTTGCTAAGACTTAAGGGATGATGTTCAATTAAAAAAAAAACATAACTGTTCAGCAAATTCATGAATTTGCATTTATTTTGGACATAATTACCCTTAGAGAATCTACAAACAAAGTGTAGAAGAGATTTTGTTTTCAACCCCCGGAGAGGGGTTAAAAAAATTAATGTGTTTTTTGGAATTATTTTAAAAATGAGAAAAAAAAAATTATCAAAAGCTGTAGAAGCTAAAAATTCTACATCAAAATGGTCCTTATCATTTTTCTCCAAATGACATTAGGGTGGCTAACACATAAGGGATGATAATTTTAATAAAAAAAAGTATAACTATTTAACAACTCCATGTATTTGCATTTTTTTTGACATAATTAACTTTAGGGTGTCTGAAAATCAGAAGTGAAGAAGATATTTTGTTTTAACCCCTCTGGAAAGGGGGTAATAATTGTGTTATATTGGAATTATTTTAAAAGGTTGGAGATAGAAAAAAGTTCTTTACAAGAGTTTTAGAGCTAAAAATTCTACATCGAAGCATTTATCATCATTTTTCCTTAAATGACATAAGGGTGGATAAAACTTAGGGATTATAATTTTAATTAAAAAAATTATAGACATTTAACAAATTCATGTATTTGATTTTTGTCATAGTTACCTCTAAGGTGTCTATAAAAAGTATACAAGTCAACCCCGAAAGGGGTTGAAAAAATATGTGTTTTCTTGAAATACTTTCACGGTTGATAGTCTAAGAGAAAAATTACTTTAGGGTTGCACCTTGGATAAATGTGATCATACATGAAATTCATGTATTTGCATTTTTGGCATAATTAACTCTAGAGTGTCTGAAGTAAGTAGAATGCACCAACCCTGGAAAGGGGTTAAAAATAAATACAAGTGTTTTCTTTTACAATGACTGTAGAACGGTTTCGATGTTAGATGTAATTTTTACTTTTTCAAACGCCTTTCCGGGGGATTAAAAAACTGTCAAGTATATGCCTACTTTATTCTTCATTCGTAAGACACACTTAGGTTAGTTATATACATATAGATCATAAAAATGCAAAAAGTTTGCATTGTAGAAATGCGAATACATGAGTTAAATAGTTAGGATTTTTTAAAATAAAATTATCATCCCTTAAGTGTTAGCAACCCTAATGTTATCTGCAAAAAATGATGAGAACCATTTCGATGTAAAATTTAATTTTATTTTTTCAAACACCTTTCCGGGGGATTAAAAAAATCTACTTTATTCTTCATTTATAGACACTTTAGAGTTAACTATGTCAAAAAATGCAAATACATAAATTTGTTAAATAGTTATAATTTTTTAAATTAAAATTATCATCCCTTAAGTTTTAGCCACCCCAATGTCATCTAAGAAAACAATAATCAGAACCATTTCGATGTAGAGTTTTTAGCTCTACAACTTTCGTACAGAACTTTTTTCACTATCGCCAATCGTTTTAAAATAATTCCAATAAAACCCATTAATTTCCTTTCTTCAACCCCTTTCCAGCGGGGTTGAAACAACATATCTTCTTTTTTTTCTTTTGGACACTCTAAAGTTATTTATGTCAAAAATAAATGCAAATACGTGAAGTTGTTAAATAGTTTTTTTAATTAAAATTATCATCCCTTAAGTTTTAGCAACCCTAATTTCATCTGGGGAAAAATGATAAATATAATTTCAATGTAAAATTTTTAGTTCTAAAACTTTTGTTGCGATTTTTTTTCTAACATCAACCCTTTTAAAGTAATTTTAAGAAAACACCTTATTTATTTCGTTCCAACCCCTTTTCGAAGGGTTAAAACAAAAACTCTTATATAGTGTGTTTATAGACACTTTATAGGTAATTATTTCAAAAAAAAATTGCAAATACATAAATTTGCTAAATAGGAATAATTTTTTTATTTAAAATTATTATCCCTTAAGTTTAAGCCACCCTTATATCATCTGGAGAAAAAAATGATAAGAACCATTTTGATGTAGAATTTTTAGCTCTACAGCTTTTGTAAAAACTTTTTTTAACTTTACCCATTTTAAAATATATTTCCAAAAACACATTAACTAATTTTCTTTAACCCCTATCCGGGGGTTAAAACAAAATCTCTACTACACCATAATTGTAGACACTCTAAGGATAATTATGTCCAAAATAAATGCAAATTCATGAATTTGTTAAACAGTTATAATTTTTTTTTAATTGAAATTATCATCCCTTAAGTTTTAGCAACCCTAATATCATCTGGGAAAAGGATAATAGAGACCATTTTGATTTATAATTTTTAGTTTTACAACTTTAGTAAAGAATTTTTTGTAGCTTCAACCGTTTTAAAGTAATTGCAAAAAACACTTTATTTATATTTTTCAACCCTTTTCCTGGGGGTTGAAATTTTTTTATATTTTTTTGTTTGTAGTTACTTTAAAGTAACTTATGTCAAAAATTCATTCACTCCCCCAAATTGTGATTTCAGCGTCTATTTAATTGGACTAGTATATTTCGTAGATTTATCTGAACATTTTTTCTGTTCAGAAAGGGAGGGGGGTAGGATAAACTGAAAACGAATATGACCGTGTAAAAGGCTCTCTAGATTTGCGTGGTCTTAGGAAAAACAAACAACTCTATAGGTACTTAACAAAATTTACTCACCGGCGATTATTTGCAATCTTAATTGACTCGTTATGTTTATCTTGTTTTTCCGCCTGACCGGTTTACTGATGACCGTTTTTGAACTTGATTACTTAGGATTATCTCATTTTTCTATTTTTCACGATCAAGGTCTGCTATAATAACAGTGGTAGCACCTGCTTTTGTTTAGTAGTCTTGATTCTTCAGACGAGAACGTGCTAGCTTTTTTTTGTGCAATAGAAGGTGTCGTGTAAAATTGAACAAAGTAAGAATATTTTTTAAGCTGTTTAGTTTTTTAGTTAAACTGTTAAAAAGGAGTACTGTCAATTTCAAATTTTTAGAAAAGGGATTTTAAAATTTTGATCTTATGTTACTAAAAAGACATTTGCTTTTCTTATTTTTATTTTTAAATGTCTTCTATTTTTTATGGTATTTCTAAAAATACTGTTAAACTTTTTAAATATACACTGTGTCCACGGATGGAACTAACTATACCTGTAATATCAGAAAAGTTATTAATCCGTTCAAATTTTGGCTTCGTCTGAAATGGTTAAAGCTATAATAAAATTCGGCGTAAAATATACAGGGTGTTTTAACGAAAATAAGCGTAGGCGAAGTCGTATTTGCGAGGCCCCTCTTGTTGACAAATGATCAGCAAAAATAGTTGAGGAGCAAAAAAACAGGTTCTCATCACCTCTTTTAAATACATCCTTTCTACGTAATTTTCTGCAAGGCTCTTTTCTGATATATAACACTTGAAGATCAAAAAACAACCCACTTTTTATTGTCTCCTGTTTTAAGAATTAAAATGTATGCCCTATCTCACATTTTATACCTTCACCTTGCCGCGCGCAGGCCCTCAGGCGCCTACGCCTAGCTACGCTACTGACCCTGTATATTAAGTCAGCAATTAAAAGGTCTTTTAAAAAGCTTTACAAAAATACCTCAAAGTACTACATTTGATATATATATCTTTTATAGTTTTAGAAATATGGCCATTTAAATGTGGGTATAATTTCCAAAACATCTACAGTCTCAGCTCATTAGTGCCATGCGCAGTTAGGTATAATGGAAATTACATCTACTATCTTTAACTAATGGTTTAAGTTGTCATATTAAAACTATTAAAAGTAGATTATATATCAAATGTAGTATATTTTTAAAGCTTCTTAAAATACCTTTTTAATGGTGACATAATATACAGGGTGTTCTATTTTAAAAAAGTTTAACCCTTCAATTTTCTTGAGTTTTTAAAGTTAATTTGTTTATTTTTTAATTATCAAAAGATAAAAAAAGAAAAAGTATAAAACTTTTATACAGGACGTTTTTTCTATTTTCCTGCTTATGGTTAAAATTGGGTGGCAAAATATAAATCAAAAAACCATGTACATGCAAAAAGGCCTCTTTTACTTAGAGAAGCAGTAATATATTTAATTTTCCTTATTAAATCACTTACATTTTTAAATATCAGCTTTTAAGGTAATTAACACGAGAAAATTAAAAATTTTCCAAGCATTTTAAATAGAAACAGAAACAACACCCTTATTTTATTGAAGATTTTATTTCTATACAAAAATGTATTTCTAGGGATATAACACAAAATATTTTTATTTTCAAGATGGCCGTCGTAGATCATTTAATTATAAATTCCTTGATTGAGATGTTTTAAATAAATGGTTTGTGTCCGTCATTTTAAATATTACCAAAATGTATATGTAATGGAAAAAAATAGCATAATAATTAAAATATAAAATTAAACTGGGATGTTTCCGTTTAAAATTTTAACAAAATGTTGAATTTTTATCTGTCACTTACAAAATATAAGAATTTTAATGGAAAAAATTAAATCTATAACTACTTATGAAATGAAAATTGGATATTTTTAAATTTTTAAAGAAAAACAAATTCAAAGCAGAAATATACCTACTTAATTTTCTTTAAAAGTTATCTCTGGCCACAATTTTGAAAAGAAAAACCCTTTATGATATCTCATTGAAAAGAGAATTTTATACAGGTTGTTTTCTAACAACGGTACGAAACTTTAGGGTGTGATTCCTTATCTTATTTTATAAATAAAGTTTGTATTAACCTATGTCCGATGTTGCTTTCTTACTGAGATGCAGGGCGTTAAAATTAAAGAAAAAAAATCAGTTTTTTCTAAATATTTTTAATATGCTTGGACCGATTTGATATAAAATTTGGTACATTTATTTAAATTAATAAGGCGCTTTATTCAGCCTTTACCAGATTGTAATTATTGGGTTCAGTGGCGTCTTAGTGGGCACCGCAACCTATATTATTGAGATAAAAAGTACGCCACTGACTTTTTTGACATTTTTATATTTTTATTATAACTAAGCAATTATAAATACAATTATTTAGTCTCCGGTATTTTCTTCGTATTCCGCTTTGTTTTCAATAAAAAAATCTATATTAAGTGATACTAAAAAGTATCCATAAACAGCATAAAATAAAATCCAAATTTAAAAAATTTACAATTTTGACCTTAGTAGATAAAGAAAATGACGATTTCCGATAAAATACACGACTGCTTATTTTTGTTAAAGGCAAATAATTGTTTATATTTTTTTTAATTTTTTATCATATCGACTATGGGTACTTTTTAGAAGAAATTAAAGTGGCTCTAATCTTTTATTTTCTGAAAAACGAAGCTAGATAGTAAAAAATACAAGGGATTAAAAAGTTGTGTTATTAATTGCCTAACTATAAAATATAAAAACTAAAAAATCAGTGGCGTACTTTTTTCCCTCAATAATATAGGTTGGACTAAATAAGCGCCTTATTAATTTATAAATGTTCTAAATTTTATTCAAATCGGCCCAAGCATATTAAAACTATTTAGAGAAAAACTGAGTTTTTTTCTTAAATTTTAACGATGACCACATAACATGTTTCGGGTATATCGGACAAGGCAGGTTACGTGACTGTAACCCTTATTGTTTTTGGCAAAATGTTTAAAAGTTGCATGTGTAACATTGTGTTGTTGTAAACTTGTCTGATAAAAAAAGGGACGCGTTAGTTCAGTTCGACAGCCGAAATATTTGACATTGACAGGCTGTGTTAAAGCGCCTCTTTCACCGTGCTTCCACAAATGGCGGTATTAATATTCGTGGTAGACTCGTGAAAAGACGCCTCATGAAAAGGTTTTAAACGTATTCTCATCATAAAGTTAATTTTCTTACTGGACCAGGAACTATATAGTAAACCTGAGTGGCTTTCCAGTGACGCAAATAGAGCGCTCCCGATTAGCTCAGGAGCATTTCGTTCTACTTTATGGCGTTCCAGTGACGGAAAGTCTTATGCACCTGAGCTACTCCGTTTTTCTTTCCCCTTGCCCCTCATGCACCAACCCCTCTTTTGGTTTTTGTGCTTAAAACGTGTTTTTATGATAAGGAATGGATTTTTTAAAATTATTTATTTAAAATGGAATTAGATATTAAAAAGAGATTATTATTATAAAGCCAAGAGAGGTTAAAAACAACGAAATTTTAAAATTTCTTAAAGTATCTCTCTTTCGTTGTCTAAGGATGCATTCCAGTGACTAACTTTTAGAGCAGTTCAAGAGCTTCAAGCCCTGGAGCATGACGCACAAAAATTTTCGTCACTGGAAAGACCTCTGTATAGTAGCAATGATATGTGTTTTGTGTTAGATCTGGTGAAAATTAGTGTATATTATCTCAGATAACAAACAAACCACATATTTTTCTTAACTCCTTAGAAAGAATATACGTTGTTTCTCTGACGTTAGCTAAAAATGTCCTTTTTGACATTTGTAGAAAAATGAATTGTGCTAATAATTTCAAATTATTTTATTTTCAGAATCATGCTAAACATCAAACTAGCTTCGCTCCTATTAGCAATTTTTGCTCTATGGACTGTCTTAGCTGAAAATCCAGATTACACTAAGGCTAATTCAGTTTATGACTTTACAGCAAAAGACATAAAAGGAAATGATGTGTCTTTGGAAAAATATAAGGGGCATGTTCTTGTTATCGTAAATGTTGCCTCAAACTGTGGACTTACCGAAGAAAATTACAAACAATTAAATGAACTTTACGAAAAATATAGTGAAAGCAAAGGATTAAGAATATTAGGTAAGCGTTTATATTTGAAAAAATCACACACAGCCACTTTGGTCAGTCCTGTGCAGCAGGCAATACTAGTTATTGGAGGGCACAGGTAAATAACTGAATAAACGAACAGAGATAGTTTTTCTCTTAACTGTCAAAAAAAAGGTTTCTTTTTCTTATATCATAGTAGTAGACAGTAGGAAATTATATTCATATGTTTTCTGACATCTTACTTGCCAACTCGCGTTAAATCTCAATGTCGATTTTACTGAATAATGTTTTTAGTGCGGTTTCAACGGTGAGATTGTACCCTACCATCGAACAACGAAGTTTTTATATAACAGAGTTGGGTAGTATTCGAATACTCGGTATTCTGAATAGTATTCAGAATACATTTGTCTGGTATTCGAATACTATTCGAATAGATCTATTTATTTGGTATTCGGTATTCGACCGAATGTACCTGTATTCTGAATATCGTTTTAGAATATTCTGGTATTCGAATACCGGTATTCGAATATCGGTATTCGAATACTGGTATTCGAATACCGGTATTTGAATACTGATATTCGAATACCGGTATTTGAATCCTGATATTTAAATCATGATTTTAAAAATTGTTTGATTATGTTTATTATTAATATTTTTACGCATCTTAAGCGGGTTAAAACATGTTCGCGGTGGTTTTGCCGTCGACGGGGTTAAATTTAGTCATTATAAAAGTGCGAGACAGGCCGCGTATTAGAAACGAAATTGGATTACGTCTGCATTTGTGCAGTATTGTTATTCTATTTTATAATAGGTTGTAGTATACCTTTTATCACTTGTGTATAGGGGATATAATACAGTCCCGATATCTTCGGGATTAAATTTCCTTTTAAAGTCCCGGAATTTTCGGGATCAATAAATAAATTTTATTTTCATTCACAGTAAAAATAAAAAGTCAGCCATTTTTATTTCCCAGCTGCTTTTGGTCAGGATTACGCGGTCTTACTTAAAAGCAGTGGAAAATATTTATATGTAGTTTTTTGACAATATAAATGTTATTTACACAGGGTGTCCATTAACTTTACCGACAAACTTTAAGGTAAGATTTTCCAACAGAAATTAAGAAAACACTTTATGTGAACATATACATCAATTTTAGGCGAAGAACCAATTCTAAAACAGTATTTACCAATCGGTTATGTTGACAATTAAACAATGTATTATACGTCAAAGATATCACCAATTATTACCGCGTTTATCATTGGTTGAAGGCCTACAATTGATAATATTCTAAACGTCCTACTTTTGGAACTACAGGGTGTTAAAATTTAGGAAAAACAGCAATTTTTACAATTACTTGAAAATGCGAATATTTTTAAGAAAAAGGTACTCCGGGTACGCCACTGCATTTTTCTCACAAAAAAATAAAAAAATAAAAGCGAGGGTTGTTTCTTTTTGATTTTTCTTCTGTTTGCTCTTCAAAATTTTTGGCCTTCAGTATTCATGAATACTTAAACCTGGTATTCATGAATACTGAGTATTCGAATACTTTTTTTCTTGGTATTCGAATATATTCACTATTCGAATACTTTTTTACGGTATTCGTATTCATATTCGAATACTGAAATTCAGTATTCGACCCAACTCTGTTATATAAGAGACTTTTTCATGTTATTCACCACGTTCCCGGTACAGTCACTTTGATAAGTTTCTGTAAGGTAGGTGAATGATATGAAAAGCCAGAAGTTTTCTCTTAACTGTCAACCTAAAGGAGATTTCTTTTTCGTATATTTTTGCATTTTAGTAGAATTTTTAAAAAACTTATGCAATATATTTTTCTTTGAGAGAGCCCACATACGCCTCATGACTAGGTAGGTATGTACTAGACGAGCGGTGTCCAAGTAATGAATTACATAGTAGTTTTTAACTACTATCTTAAAATATCTTTAGAAAATTGAACCCAAGTAGCCTTTGTAAAAGGCAGAAGCTCTATCCACTACGCTACCAAGGCAGACTGTTCTGAAATGTTAAAACCAAATACCTTATCGTGTCTGTTTTCGTTTTAAATGCCAAACTCCACAGAAAAACACACTAATATTAAATAATGGCGTAAACATAATATACAGGGTATTTGGAAATTTACCCAACAACATTTATAGGGTAATTATTCGGGGATAATATCCCTAGTGCATTTAATTTTTTCCGAGAAATATTCGAAAAAACGAGTTTCTAAGTAATTTGTTTTAACAAGTAGCATGTGCTAGAGTGGTTTTAAAAATTCGAGTCGATAACGAGGATTTTTCCACTTTCGCGAATGCTATTATTTGTTCAAATAGGGATATTTGGTAAGAATATTTTCTGAGTAAAATAAAATCTTATTTTATTAAAACATTTTTATTTATTAAAACATTAAGAACAATATTTAATAAGAACAACAACGGAAAAACTGCTGACAGCTAAGTTGACAGTTGTTATAGAAAGTATATTTTCCAACTAGTGCTGAAAGTGCCACTTTTTCGCAAGCGACTGCAGTCAAGTGCGGAAAATACACTTTCGGCACGTGTAAGAACTACGAGCGTAAGGAAAACATAAAAAACTATATTTTATAATGTTTAACACAATGCTACCTAATATCCTATCATACCAAAGCAAAATTTCCTTTTAAGTATGAAGTACATGAAAATCCTTCATTGCAACTCACTAATATTTGATTTAAAATGTGAGGCATAGTGCCCTTTTCCGCACTAGTGCGAAAAAGTGACACTTTCCAAACTAAATTGCGCGCGGAAAAGTACTGTTTCCACACGTTAGTAGAAAAGTAATTTACACCTAGTTAGTTTTAACACCCTGTAAACAAAAACCAATAACATTTTGCTAAGCGATATTGAGCTCAAACGCTCTCTTTTCATGTCAGGTATCCTACATTAACCTATGTCAAATTAATTACGGGACACCCTGTATAAATCTTAAGTCAAGCTTTCGTCAAAGAAATACTTTCTACTTTGATAATAATTAAAGAAATTATATATTTTTTAAACTGTTGCATATACAGGTGTAGTCTAAATTATCTACATATGAAAAACTTTTTATTACTAATTTTTAGTATACAACCTAAAAAATAATCATTAGATATTTATATTTTTCATGAATGAAAACATAAATTTTATTTAGGAAGGAAGTACCCCTATTTTTAAAAATATCGAAAATTATTATAAAGAAAAAGTGTTTAGAAGTAAAAACAACTCTTAAATATGCAAACTCATTCATTTACACAAAAAACAAAAATATTTGACATTTAATGTCAAAGATTTCAGAATATCCTAAAAAAAGATAAAAATTTTAAATTATAAAACCCTAATAATAGTTAATTTTATTTTTATTATTTTTATTTAATTTATCTTGACAACGGTGGCAGATTTGCCACGGAAACGTCGATTTTTAATTATCTTTTTACTTGTTTTAATTATTATATATTATTATACTAAAGTCGCACTCGGTAACTCGTAAGATAAAAATTTCTTCCCTATTTTCTATTTTCTTTGAACAACTATGTAAAGTCTTTAGGCTCCTTGCACATATGAAGCGTAAATACGAACGTCTAGAAATAGAAAGACGATTTGGGATTCTTGTCCTTTATCCTGCTCTATTGTATGACGCTTTATAAACAATGTAAAGCTTTTCTTAGCTTTTTTTTATATAAGCGGGTGTTTGCGCGATACTAACGTGATTGCCATTGTGATCGCAATATTAAATACATTTTTATTAGTTTGTGATGATAATATTTGTTTATGTTATGTTGTTGTATTTTAAACTTTAACATTTAGATGAGGTGTAAGCTCATTTGATAAAATTTTCCGCTTAATCCATACAATCTAAAACACCGCCTGAAAAACTTTTGCTAATTTAAATGGATTGATATTATCTCCCTAACCTCTCTCCTTTTTATAAACAGACCTTGCCGGTGTTTCTTCTTCTCCTATTTTTAAATTAAATTAAAAAAGCTAGATACATTTTTGTTAAGCAAAAGATAAACTATTTAAATCAAGAAGTTTAATAGACTTGGATTAATTAAAATATAAATGAATATGGTAAATATATGAGATAATTAAACATGAGAAAAACATATTTTAGGAAATGTCAAGTGTATTTTTCCGTAATGGGTGCACTGGCCAACTAACTATCATTTTTCAATTGCTGAAAATTTATGAACCATTTAGAAAGAATGATGCAAAGTACAGTACATGTATGTATGTTAGTATGTATGTAACTTTTCCTTTAACTGTCCGCCCTTTGTTGGAGATTTACTATACTACTAGTTTTTGCAGAGCAAGCACACATTCAACCTTGTGTGCATCAAATTTGGAAATAACCTTAACTGGTATAAACACATTGTATTTATAGCCACGGTGTATTAAAAAAACTTGGAATTATCTTTCGAGCCAAAAAGTATTTTTTCCCTTCTAATTTATACACTTTGTATTTATCCCAAATTCGACCCTCACTAAAATATTATTCTTATGTCTGGAGAGTGGCGTCCCCACATCCCTCAGCATTCTTGATTCCATTTAAAGAAGAGCTGATCGTCTTACTAAGGTTGCCCGATTTCCGGTTTTTGACCGAAAATTACAGTTTTTTTGATGTCTGTCCGGTTGACAAACTCTTAGCAAACCGGACAACAGAATGTCCTGTTTTATGTGGGACTTGCAAATGCAAATCAAGACTTCACAAAATAGTTCAATATTACATTGAAATGAAAAAATATTTTGACAGACAGAAATCGTCCTTTTTACAGTGTTACAGAATGTTGTTAAGAAAATTTAAAGACATATTCTGAACCCGACGTTTTTTATAATAATACTGTTGTTTTTTTTCGTTAATTATTGTTTTATTATGTTTTTTCTATTTCTTAGTTTTTAAAGTTAAACTTTTAATATGATTGTTCTTGGGTTTGAATTCAGTGTTTTATTCTCGCAGAAGACAGATTCCTGAAGATACCTCGTGCAATCGATGGCTGAACGTCGGTAAACGATTTCAATTTGACTCGGTCCGAACTCAAGAACCAAGTGTCCTTAGTTGACCAAGGCCGTGAAAGCTTCCCGTCTATGTTAAAGATCGCTTTGTTAATCATTATAGTAACTGGTGTGTTTTGTGTTAACTTAGATCACTCGTGTAATATATAACTTGCGTCTGTTAAATATTATATTTGATACAGGTTTAAATTTGATCTCAATTATCAATTTTTTATAGACTATAATTAATTAAATGGAAAGTTAGACGCAGAAAAAACAATAATAAATATTTGTTTACAACTTTATGTAAATTCTTTTAATTAAAATTCTATTTGTATACTTACCCACCAATAAAGTAATATGTTTTAAGTATAAAATATTATGTTTAAGCTTTTCCTTGCAACCAATTTATGCAACAGGAGAACGGAACCAATGAGGAGATTGCAGAGTTTGCCAACAAACATGGCGTTAAATTTGACATGTTCTCCAAAATAGAAGTAAATGGTGATGGCGCTCATGAACTGTACAAGTTTTTGAAACTTAAGCAACCAGGAACCAACCCACAGAACAGTTCAATCGAATGGAACTTTGCCAAATTTATTGTGGATAAAAATGGAAAGGTAAATAAAGAAATACTGGTTGTTATGATATAAATTTACAGCACCCTTAACTTTTTATTTTTTTTTGCAAAATAAATACAAATAATATAGTCCAAGAGCCCGCGACCGGCAGACCTTCGTTATTTTGTAAAAGCTGAAGGTTTTCTCAGCGCATGCTCCCAACATATGTGGAAGCGATGGAAGAATATAAAGTTTGACTCATAGTGGCTTTAGCAGGTACCAGGTACCAAAGGTTAATGAATTGAAACCTAACTTACGTCATTTTGTAAAAGGTGAATTTTATATACATAAGTTACTTGGATACCTATTCAAAGATATTTTCCCAGACAGTTTTGTCCAGACAGTTTTGTCCAGACAGTTCCAACCCCCAAGCAGCAAGCTAACGTCATTATGACATCGTTTTGGTCATTTTTGGTCATAAGACGTCATCAGACCAAAATTATGATGTCATTTTAACGTCATTTTACTGACGTGCTTTTCACGTCGTTAAAGCAACGTAATTTTTTCGTCTCTTACTAGCTCATAAAAATTTAATGACGTCATGTTTACAAAACCCGCCAGAATTTTTTTGTGACATTATATGATTCGTGTCAAAATCCAACCGAAATATCATATAACAGAAAAATAAGACTAATAATTTTACAAAATTGAAATAGGAAAAAACTTACTAATAGATGGCGTAATGGACAATAAACCACCACGTTTATTCAAAATCTTCGCTTGTAATAGGAATTTTTGGAACTTGTTAAAATCGCCTACACCGTACCGATGAGACCAAAATAGTTCAAGATCGGTCTGCGGTTGGGGATCTCAATTAGCTTTGAAAGAAATACCTTCGGTTTGTGTAAAAATCTGCATCTCCAGGTTGGACAGTGTCCCAAGAGAGGCAACCTTGAAGTGCAAGGAAGTTGCAGTGGTAAGCAGTTTTTCCTTTTTCAATTTTCAAATAAAATATCGTATTATTTTAGCTTTTGAAAAAAAAGTATATGCGTCAATTTTTTGTCATTTTAAAGACGTCATTATTACGTCATTAATGAAACGTCTTTGTCTGTGACTTGGGAAGGTCATTTTAACGTCATTTTGTCGTAATCTTGTGAAGTCTTTGCTAACCAAATATGACTAAAAAGAGACGTTAATAAGACGTCAGCTTGCTGCTTGGGCCCTTACCAGACAAGTATTTTTGAGTAGCCCATAGGTCTTCCAATATTTTTGTTATTTAACAAGATATGACAAAAAATCTTATATAGACTAGACTAGGGTTTCCAAATGATAATGACCAAAAATAGTTCGATGCACACAGAGTGTCCCAACAAAGAATTATTTCTGTCAGGTTAGTTTTTTAAAAATTAATTTTTGGGACACTCCATCTATATCAAAATATTTTTAGGACATCACCATTTAAAAACCCTACAATTCGTATATGCACTTTTTGTCAAATCTTGTTAAATAACAGAAATACTGGAGTTCTTCGACCCATTGTGCTACCCCAAAATGTTTGTGTGCCAATCCCTGTCTAGGGGTTGTCATAATTTGTATTTTTTTGTGGTTTATTTTCATTAATTAATGTAAAGGGTGGCTTAAAATAGATAATTACTATTAGCTTTATTTTTTTAAATGTAAACACCTATTTTTACTAGAGTTTTAAATCAAATCTAATCATCAGCATCAAATTCTAAAAATGTCATGTCAAACTTCTTTAAATATTCTTTTCAATGATAACACCGTATACAGGGTTTTTCATTAAGAGTGGATAGAGAGCATGTCCGGTACGTCGGAACTGCGGTCTGTTTTTAATCTGTGACAGAACTGAAGACAAAACCTTTCATCTTAACCAGACCATTTGAAATCCCTGTCAGAATTCCGGACCAGACCTTTATTTATATAATATAGCATAAAATAGGGTTTCCGTGTTTTGTTACTTGATATAAGAGACAAAAAGCAACACCATAAATATGCGCACTTACACCATTCGTATACGCAACGAGAGCAAAACGTCGGCGATCAAAAAAGGTTAAAAGCATGGCTTAAAAGCATCCTGACGTAACGTTATTTAAAATTCTTTATTCAACCACCTAAATCAATTTCGTCCAGGGTTTATCCTAAGCTAACAGATGTCAAACAGATGCCTAGCGGTTTTTTCAAACGGTTTTTTGTGATTTTACTGTAGTTAAACTGCTGTTTAATTTAACGATTGATGCAATTTTTGATCCAATGTTTTTAGCTTGTAGCTTTTAACCCACTTGTCAATCAATCAATTATTCTTATTTTATGGTTATAAATTTTTTTCTTTTCTAATTTTGACGTACCAAAGTCGGGATACGAACATTACAAAAAAATATTTTTAAAGAAATCGATTGCAAAAAGCCGTTAGAAATTATTTTCCATAAAAACCATACACATGGGGAGCGTAAGAGCTATAGTCGTGTTAAAAATACTTTTTTTAAATCTTCCAGTATATTTTAAAAATATATTTTTATATTTATGCTCCTATAATTCTACATCTTTATAATTAATTAGTTATATTCGCTGGGAGTAAAATAAGGATAATAGGAAAGGGTAAAGTTTTACCGGTTAAAATGCTTTTAATTTCAGTTTTCTCCAAATTTTTTAATGGGTCTCCTTTTAAAGAAGAACCTAAAAGCTATTATTTTCTCTTAATTTATTTTGTACATAAATTAAAATATTAGAGAGACAGGGAGGGTTTATATTTATAACTTGCACACAATACAAAAATGTAGCTTATTAAAAAATAGTAATTTCTTATACAAGGGAAAACAGCTCTAGCTCAAGGTTGTGTTGTCTTCCGCGAAAGAAGACAAAACACCTGGAGTTAAAATCAAAAATTTTTCCCGTGCATATTACACTTTTTTGACGAAAAAAACGACAACCTATTGTTAAAAAATCATAAGTATTATTAAAACATATTAAAGTTAGAAAATGAATCATGTAAAATTTAAAGTTTTAAACTGGTCGGCAGTAGTATTTTAAAACAATGAGATATTGCATTGCTATGGAAATCTCTAAAATAGTAATTATTAAATATCTGTTATAGTAATTTCGTGATTTGACGGATTTAAAATGAAAATTTGTAACTTAAAGTAATTGTTTGGTAGTTATTTTAAATGATATAATGTTAAAAAGGTCTGATTAAACTTTTGATAAAAATATTAGGTTATTCTATAATTAAAAATCTACCTTTAATTACGTATATGTATGCTTGAAAAAAAGTACTCAGTTTTTCCCTACGAAAAATAGTTATTTATTATACAAGGAAAAAAAAGTTATAGATTTTAGCTTGAGGTTTTGTTGACTTATTATTAAAAAAAACACAATATTAAAGTCAGAAAATTAATCATGTAAAATTCAAAGTTTTAAACTGGTCGGTAGTAGTATTTAAAACAACAATCAGACAGTGCATTGCTATGGAAACCTCTAAAATAGTAATTGTTAAATATCTGTTATAGAAATTTCGTGATTTGACGGATTTAGAATGAAAATTTGTAACTTAAAGTAATTGTTTGGTAGTTATTTTGAATAGTATAATGTTAAAAAGGTCTGATTAAACTTTTGATTAAAAAAATTACGTTCTGTTTGATAAAATATTCTATAATTAAAAATCTACTTTTAATTACGTATATGTATGCTTGGAAAAAAGTACTCAGTTTTTCCCTACGAAAAATAGTTATTTATTATAAAAGGAAAACAAGTTTTAGATTTTTCTCGAGGTTTTGTTGACTTTTATTTAAAAAAAACATAATATTAAAGTCAGAAAATGAATCATGTAAAATTTAAAGTTTTAAACTGGTTGACTAGTATACAGGGTGATTCAAAAATCGATCACAAAACTTAAAGGGGTGATTTTACTTGACAAAATAAGGGTATAGCTTCATATACATTTTTTTCAAAAATGTCATTCGTTTTCGAGTTACAAGCCGTCAAAGTTCAAATTTTATTTTGGTTTTTCGCCATATTGCATTTATTTTTTAACCAGTTCAGTTGATATTTGGCACACAAATCAAGCTTTGCAGATTCTAAAATTTTAAGATAAAAGTACTTTTTTAAATACCGCCTGAGGACACTATACCTAAAACTTAAAATTTATTTACATCCTAACTTTTTTATATTGACAGATATCGCAAAGCAAAAATTAAAAAGGTAAAAATAAAAGCGACCGTTTAGTAGTTATGTGAAATATTATAAAGATAAAAATATCTGATTGGACTCGTAAGTTTTGTATTATAAAATATTCTAAAATTAATTATTTACCTTTACTTACGAGTATGTATGTCCGAGGAAAAGTACTCAGTTTTTCCCACGGGAAAAAAGTAATTTTATTAAAAGTCACATTTTACTACCTGTTAAGAGACATACAATGTCAAAATTTTTTCCCGTCACGAGAAAAACATATTTTATGGAAAGCCAGATTTTACTACCTGTCAACAGGAATAAAATGTTATTTTTATTTCCGTCAAAAAACATTTCTGTATAAACTCCTATAAGAGTGTCCAATTTTTTTCTTGATTTTGCCAAGCAAAATTTTTACTAAGTTTGCTCTTTTTGTTTATTCTGATAAGTCTAAAAATTTCAACAAACGAGAAAACTGAACACTGCCGGAACAAATCTGAAATTTTCCCTAATTAAATGTCATAATAGTTACGTTTAAATTTTGTTTTTAGGTAGTTGAGAGGCATGTACCCAAAACAGAACCATTGGCATTAGTACCATCTCTGGAAAAATACTTCTGATCTGTGACAAAAAGTAACCATTACCAACAATATTGGCTTATATTGTAAGATACTGTATTTTTTATAATTTAATATGTAGACCGAACTCTTAAAAATAAATTACTTTACAAAAAATTGGTTTTATTTTTATCTTTACTTCATAAAATTAAATAAGCTAAAAACATATTTAAGTTTACCAGGGGCGTAACCACCGCCGTATCAGTCATATCAATGATACGGGCCCCCGCACTATAGGAGCTCCCAAATGTGTGTAAGCAAAAATTAGTGGTAGAAAACTGTAAAATTGTGGGTTAAATGGAAATGGAAAAATTAGGGCTCCAAAGCACGCTACGCCACTGAAGTTTACTAACCATTTTAATACGGCAAATGCAAGAAACTAGTGATAAGTCATTTCCGGTCGTATTTCAGATATTAAATAATGCCGTTTGGGGGTGTTACAGATTTAAAGGGCGTCAATAAAATCTTAAAAATGGATACGGGTTGGTTAAATTGGGGCAAAGTTGTTCAATTTTATGCTTAACAATATTTCGTTTTAAAAATTTAAGTATTTACAGTCGTTCCGGAATTATCGAGAAAAATCCAAAATTTTGCGAAACAGTTTTAATTTTTTTTTGTCAGTGTATTAAAAGAGATATTTAAGAACAAGTGACATATTATTCTTACCACTTTTTTGTTTTATACAGGGTGTCCCACCGGGAACTGCTGCGATCGATTTCTTGAAAAGTAGGGCTTGGAAATTTTTAAAAATTAAGAAACATTATAACGTCAGTGGGAGACATACTTCCGGTTACACTGAAGTTAGTGTCAACTTTCTTATTTTAAATGGAACACCCTATATATTATTAATTTTTTGGATTCTGTATGAAATTTGCGGCGTATTTTATAAATTGTGTTCTACACCTAAATTCAACCGTTTTTGATTTATTTTACATTTTAGGTTAAAACTGACGTTTGCAAGTCATTACATAGCCATCTTTTTTTTAAACAAAAGCCTTTAATATAAATTGGGGTTGGGTTCCTGTATAGAAAGAACTATTTTACTACTTGTATTGATATTTTGACAATTAATAAATACAGAGTAGTTAAAAACAATCGTCTAAAGTTATATCGACAAAAAACTTAAAATTATTTTTTTAAATGAAAATCCGTATCTTTTATTACCTTATTCTATTAAGCAATAAAAATAAGGGTAAGTTTGTACAAGGATGTTTATACCAAAAATATATAGTTTTCAAAATATTAACTATTTAATATTTATCTATTCTAACAATGCTTTTAATTACGGGTAGGAACGGTGAAGTTGGCCATGTCGCCGCCTTTCTCCATCAGGGCCAACTAGAAGCCAAATGAAAAGCCTTACGTAAAAGCATTGTTAGAGTAGATAAATATAAAATTGTTAATATTTCAAAAACTATACATTTTTCTATTGTTTAGAATAAATTGATGGTTAAAATTTAAAATAGGTCAAAGGTTTTATGCATTACGTGACTTTTGGTGTTTGTTGTTTAATCGGACGGAAAAGCCGGTGGCCGAACTCTAGACGCGTGTGTATACGATCGCTAAGTAAAGATACACCTTAGGCCGTGGCCAGACTTGCAACAATTTGCCAAACATTCGTCCAAACTAACCAACCTGTTTGCGCGCTCCTTTGACGCCAAAAAGTAAGAAGCTCTGAATCACCGGCAAATCATTAGCCAAGCCTTTAAACGACGTGCATTCCGTTCACGTCAACGTCAACGAATTGTTCAAATAATCTTGTCTATGAAATTGTTGCAAGTCTGTACGCGGCTTTAGCTAACACGCATTGTTTTGCTAATTGTGGAAGTCATATCGCATGCCAAACAAAACTTAAGGTACGTATCCACCAAAGCAGCAATTAGGAATTTTTATGTTTCATGTTTCTAAAAATGGTCCATAATGTTAGAGTAAGTTGTTCATTGTTGTAACAACAAAATAAATATATATCAGTATGTTTCGTGTTTCATTTTAGGTCGATAAGATCAAAGGAAAAGTCAAAACAACTTGGAACAAATTTAGTTTTTGCTGCGGTGGAGACATTCAATTCTCAAAGTTTTGCAATATGCAGACCTCCACGATAATGTGTAAACGCAAAAACGATTGACAAAACAAAAAAATTCCTGATTTTAGTTGCTTTGGTGGATACGTACCTTTACTCACATTTTCGGTATATATGTTGCCGTGCGGTCGTATAGCGGTTTGCTAAGTAAATACGCTACAGTGAGAAGCGAATTTCCTTTAAAGTACCAATAATCAAATGAACCTTTTCGCAACCGAATGCATGCGAAATCACGACTACACTAACCGAACGCATACGTTTGTTGTCGTTTGGCGGTATACGTGCGCTAAGTGAATATGCTTTAAACTAAAAAAGCAGAGTTACTATTGTAACGAGCTTGGTGTAGGGGCTAACGTACCAGCCCCTCACCGCAGCGACCCGGGATCGATTCTCTGTTCCCTCCACCGGGTTTTTAATAGCTTGTCACCTTACAGATGGTAATGGTAAAGCCTCTGTGTAGTATTCTGCCAATCCCAGGTAGTAGTTATTTTTAAAAAATAACTTCCGTGGTGGCACTACCGCGTTGTCAAAAAGTTGTTGTGAAATGCAACACTGCATATTTTAGTGCTTGAATAACGTTGATGAAACAGGGTAAAAAAAATGGGTTAAACATCCAATAACGCGGCACTCACGGTACACTAGTATTTAGACATAAGCCTTCGTGAGATGTCACAAAGAAAAAAATACTGAAAGGGGTTATAACTCAACTATTTTTATCTTTAAAAAATCCACAAGGGCAAACAGCTTAAATAGAAACGTACCGCGAGTGTCTTAAGCAAGGTAAGAGGGAGTTTGTTGATACGAGACTTAAATACTCGAAGATATAGGGGTAAAGAAAAGACCTTTGCGGGCAGCAGATCCCATATTCTAAAAACTTTAAGGAAAAAACGCACAAAATGGGAAGTTCAGAGCCAGCCAATTGGACCCTATAGGGGAGCATACGTGCCGCACCACGAGATTTTCTGCTGGGAATCGTTAGTTGACTTTAGGCACTTCGAGGTGAGCGACAAGAGGAAGGGCAAATAACAGGGAAAAATTGGCAAACTGGGTAAATTCACTATACTTAATACATAGGTGTCTAAAATTTTTACTTTTTGTTTTGCGTTGTTTTAAAAGTAATATTTGTTAAAAAATAAGATAAGTGATGCCACATGTTTTTAATTAAAAGTTAAAAAAGTTGCAACCTAATAATAATAAAAAGTGTTGTGTAAACGTTGTGTTTAAAGGTACGTTTACATATGACATTTATTGCATGATATTTATGTTGGATAGAAATTCTGGCTAATATAAACAAATGTCGGATATAAATTTCTGACCGTTTACAGCCAGAACTTCTGTCTGACATAAATATTATGCAATAAATGTCAGATGTAAACGTACTTTTAAATTTAGTACTATAAACTGTATTTCTCCGACAAGGATGTTATCAATGATCACATTTACCAACATGTCCAAAAAGGTTTAGTTACGTTAAAAACCACCACCACAATAGCGGCATTGTCATAGCCCCTTGCGACTTCGTGAATTCACTATTAGTTTGTTAGGCCGTTCCAGAGAATGCCCTAAATTGTTTATTTTTGTTTTGCCTTGTGGTACAACAATTCTACGTTAGTTAAGGTTAGTTTTAGTAAGTTCCATTTAAAATTAACCAGTTCTAACCAGAACTAACTACAGTAAAACCTCTTATAAGCGGACACTCACGTTCCGCTGTTTTTGTCCGCTTAGAGGGGGTGTCCGCTTAAAAGAGTATTAAAAAAACAACAAAATTTGAATATAAACATATTCATATATTTATTGGAAAAATAATCAGTAAATAATCATATGACATACCGGTATGAAAACCAAACCGTCGACCATACATAAATTAAGCACTAAATCCCTTCCACCGACTTGCTATGTACTCCCCTAAAATTTACCGATGCAACGAACGCGCTGATTTTGAGTTAGGGACTTCCTCCGGCCCACCGCTTCTGCCTTTCGTTGGACGACGGAAATTGTCAGTAATAGATCATCAAAAAGGTATTTTTTATTGTCAATGGCCTACCAAAAGAATGTTGTAAAAAAACATTAGTCTTTTATCTTTTTTCTGTTAGTTTTGAAGTTAATAGCACCACTGTAAAATACGCAAGAAGAAAAAATAATAAACAAACACATTAGGCACAAGCTTTGCACTCATTTAGGCAAACTAAAAGATAATTTAAAAACACATTAATACATTTGTGTACATGACACAAATTCTAAAATATGATTTTAATTATATTTATAGCTTCGGGACGACAGACCAGTGTCTATTTTTAAGTTAACAGTTATGTTTTTTGTGTTTTATAATTTTACTTTTATGCACATTGGGTAAGCTTCATTTTGCATCATATTTGTTATATTTTATTAATAATAATAACCCAAACAAAGTTATAAATGCATATTTGCGATTTATAAAGTATTAACATATTAAATTTGGGAAGTACCTATACTATGGCGGATGCGCAAGATAGGTTACTAGTGCACATGAACATTCTGGGTCTACGGAAGTCAACGATAATACTAAAAGGGCTGATTAAAAAAACCATAAGCATGAAAAGAACCAGGAGTGGTAAAAAATGGTTTTTGGGATATTGGTACTTAAAATTCTTTTAAATCGTACTTTTGCATAATATTTTTAATTTTAAAATAATACTACTTTCTTGGACTAAAATAAAGTATTTTCCAAATAAAAAGCTTTTATTACTCTATCTGCATTCGTAGACACTTAGAATTTACGGTGTAGCACCAAAATTACCTCTACATTGATTTTGTATGGGGACATTTGTTTTGAATTATACAGGGTCGCTTAAAATTCGTGATTTTGCCTCCAGATATAAAAATGGTAATTTTTTTTTTTTAAGTGGTACACCCTCTGTATTATATAAAAATCTAAATGACCATCAAAAGCCTTTAAAAATAATATATCATGTTCCTATACTTCTATGATTTTTTACCATTTTTATATCTAGAGGTAAAAATCACAAATTTTAAGCGACTCTGTATAATTCAAAACAAATTTATCTTATAAAATCAATCTAAAGGACATTAAGATGCTATATCGTAAATTTCAAGTGTCTACAAATGCAGTTAAAGTAATAAAAGCTTTTATTTAGAGCCATGTTTTGAACAAAAAATTTGGAAAATAATTATTTACTCGAAAACCGTCGGAGATAGGTATAGGACAATATTAGACAAACCTATTCAGAAGGTAGTGGCGGATCCAAAAATACCAAAATATAGAAAGTGTTCTATTTAAAATCTCAAAGTTATTGCTACTTTTTGGTTTAAGCGGGCGGCAACGCTGCATCGTTAAAAATATTTTGGATCGTTAGATCACAAGCCATTACCGATGTTGCCAAAATTTCAAAGAAATCTAATGTCCCGTTTTCCGTAAATGTTTAATGTACCATCGACCGTGAGACACCCTGTATACTATGCGTTGGTCGGTGAAGCTTGACCAATTTTTCACGGTTCATCAAAATATTTGGTATGTCAATACTAGGCTTGCTAAATACATTTTAAATTTTTAAAATCACCGCCGCTTCTTTTAAACTTCATCTTTTTTCAGTAATATTCTTCTTTATGAATAAATACTTTATCTGCCAGATTCCTTGCAAATGTGTATAGTATACGTTGAAAAACAAAAAGACCAATAAAAATTAAAATAAAAGAACATAAAAAATATACGGAACGAGCTAAAACGTCTAGATCTGAAGTGGCAGTCATGTATGGTCAAAACATCACCACATACAGTGGTTAGTCAAAATTATTTATAAAGAAGAAGACTGGAAAAGAGGAAAAGAAGAACACTGAAAAAGAGAAAATTTAAAAAGCGACTGTGATTTTGAACAACAAAAATGAATTTAGCAATTCCAGCATACACACCTACCAAATGTCTGACAGCCGTTGCTGAACCTTGAAAAATCGGTTAAGCTTCGGCGTGTATGTCCGAATTATGCTCACAGCACACACACGCGGTCCGAATTGTGCTTTTCACGCCTACCGTTAGCGTTGTGGAAGATGTGACGTCACACCCTAATGCTGACAGTACTCACGGGTCGGATGGTTAGCATCGTAAGCATCGACGTTTTTTGGCGTCATTTATTTGCATCGACGTATTGTGTCCGTGACTTTAAGCGTCCTAAATAAAAATTATAAATCGTCACTTTCCTTGATTGCGGTAAATGCTTGAAATAAAAGTATTAACCCATCTTCATCAGTTATACCACATAGTCTACTTATGTTTATATCAAAAAGTGCTTCATCGGTTATGTTGAACTGTTAAATTCGTAAGCACACTCACAAGTGGTTCGAATTATTAATACTGAAAACAGACGTTATCGCGCTCACTTAAACCTGACCGCACGTTAGCAGTCTATACGTCGTAAATGCTGTGAGCACAATTCGGACCGCGGCCAGTATATAAGCATGGCATATAAGTCCTAATTTCTTAAGAGTAGTTTTAGTTATCATAATCGGTTGGAGATAGATGCAATTTAAAACGTCCTGTATCAGGTAAAAATAAAGACAAAAACTAAAAATATTCCAAAGCAGATACTAGGTAAGGAAGGTTTTTTCTTTTTCATTGTTAGGCAGGGCCACAGTTTCTTTATTAACTTTAAGACGGAGCGACATCAGTGGGTGTTTCTCAAAATGAATTTCACGACCAAAATTTTCCAGCACGAAATTCTGTTATCAGTGTCTTCAGGTCTGCCCCCACCAAACTGCCTTAATACATTGATGTTTTTCTTTGCCTTAGTAGTGACATGTTCTAGCTAATGGTCCCATTTTCAATTTTGTTGAAAAGTCACTACTACAAATTTTACTTGATTTTTGAAAGGTATATGTGAGTCAAAGATTTTTATTGGTGTTGTCCACAGACTGCTTTGGTAGATGTATTTTGTGGTACGTGAACTTTTTTAGTTTGTTCCAGACATTTTTAGTGCTGGACTCCCTATTTAGGAATTCACAAAACTTAATGAATTGGTCTCTTTTCGTTTTCCTGAGAAATCTCAGTTTGTTTAGCCGAGACCTGTTTGGCCTGGAGAAATTTTTAATAGTAGGGAATTCTTTAAATTGTTGGATTACATTTTTTCTCCTATCTACCCATTGTGAACACTCTTCGTTCCATCATGGGTTCGTGGTTACTTCCTGAATACCGACCGTTTTGTATGGGATTAATTCCTCTGCAGCTTGTGTGATTAAGTTTTTAAAGTAATTGGAGTTACTTTTTCCCTCATTTTCGTTATTTAGGTATACTATTTTGTCCCTATAGTTATCTTAATCAGTCCTGTTTATCTTTTTTATTTTATACTTGGCAGCAATGTTTAATTTTATAGGAATCCGAAAATGTTATTTTAAGGTAGCATGAAAAGTGGTTGCTATTCCCCTATCCCCATGAACGCCCTAATCGAGTACAGTGCCAGGTTGTCATTTACCATGGTCAAGTCCACCGCACTTACATTTTTTGTACATTGAACGAGAGTAGAAATTCCGTCATTTATCAAGGTTAATTCTTTTTCGAATAAAAATCGCTAATTACTTTACCTCCCTTATTTATGGGAGACTAGTCCCACAGCGGGTGGGTATGATAATCAATTCGTCTTTAGGAATATCATTCAAAATTTACCTGTCATAACATTATTATTTCTAACATAGATATTTATTATATAGATCTTGTCGATTTTTACAATGATATATTGTATTTGGTCTGAATGGTAATTTTTAATTACATTGAATAAAAATGCTTTTCTAATACAGGTGGCTACGCCTCCATAGCCATCTGTCCTATCCTGCCTAACGATGTTAAAATTTTTAATAGAAAACTTTTTTCGGGACTTTGCCATGTTTCATTTAAAGCTATGATATCTGGGTCTTCCGATTTTATTATATATTTTAAGTTATCCCTATTTGAATTACAACTTCTAATGTTTCACAAAATGATCTTTAACGTTGTATTTAAGTCCATATTAAGATGTTAGAGACAGCGGAGCTACTGAATCAGATACATGATCCAAATCCATGTAGGACTTTAGGTTGTTGTGAAATATGATCAGGTTTTTAATAAAGTTTTGGTTTTCTGTAGATGATTATTAATAAAATCTATGCAAGATTTTTAGTCAATTTAAAAGGAATTCATTTCAGTATTTTGAAGGGCACTGGCATGCCAGCCTGTGTTTGTTTTGGAGTATTGGGGGTTGGGATTTGGGGATTGTGATGGACCAGAGGGGGATTTTTTGAGTTCTCGAATTTGGGAGAAACAAGTTTTCCTCATGACTTTTTGTACCATACCCTTTTTAAATAGCCCTTTTTTTGGTAGTCGAGTCAGAAACAAGCTGTTGATAGAAGCGTTTGACTGCCATCGATTTAAAATTGTGTAACCTTCTTTAAAATTGTTCTATATTATTATTTAAATGTTCAATATTATTTATTGTTTTTGTTTTTATTCCTTATGATAGGAAAGTCCCTTGCATTTAGGATGAGCTTATCTTTTTCCATATAATTTTTTTAACTGCTTCATTTGCACATGGTTATATTTTCATATGCCATCAGTTCTTTTATGGTCTTTTGTCTCCGGTACTCGGGACATTTTTTATCTGTTGATTTGTAATTATTTTTACAAAATAAACATTTTTTTTTCACAGTCACTTGCCCACAATTAAATCATCTTTCCTTTCCCTTACAATTATGTCGAGTATGTCCATATCTTTGTAGCATTGTCTGACTGGGGAAACATAAAAACGAAAAGTGCTGTGCCGATGGGCTCATATGTTACTACATTATCTTAAATAATTTTTTTGATTAGTCTTTTAATGTTTAAATTTCAATGTTATTGCCCGCTGTGCAGCTTTGCAGTAATTCTGCATCGCTTATGTCCAAATCAATTTGCCTTACCAACCCCTTTCGAGTTACGAAATTATAGGGAATAAACAATTTCTAACCTCTATCTATAAGAGTTTTGTTCTTTAAAAATTTATTGGCTGCTTGAAAATTAATAAATTCCACCGATACGCGCAGTTTCCTTATTAATTTTTTTAATATCTTTTAATTTTAGGTTAAAAATTTCTCCTGTTGTTTTCATACTGTTAAAGGATCCAATTTTAATGTTAAGAACATTTGTTGATTCGATATAAACCACAGAGGGTCCAAGGTCATTTGCTGTGTTAAAATTTCTTTTTGTTGCTTTTAGGCAACTTCGTAATTTTTTGCATGGTATTATTAATATTGTTTTTATTATTTGGATCGGTATTAATTTTATTATTTATGGGGGGTCCAGGACCCCTCAGGGTTAATCATTATTTAACAGAGTGGATTAACGGCGCATCATAAGAAAAATATACAGTTTGAATAAAAAAACTGTGTAGTTTTTTCTTTTTTTATTAATATAGATTCTAAGCACTACAAATGAACAAAGCAGAAAAAAACAAAAACCAATGCTTAATTTACGTGTATATAAGGGCGTCACAACACGTTTTAGTAAGATTTTGATTTAAAAAAAGCCTCCAATTCTCTAGCCTTAGCGTGGACAAAGCACACTCGCTGCTATTCGTAGGACGGTATGCCCAGCACAAAAAACAGTTAGTTCTACTTTTCTCGAAAATTTTTGAGGTTAGGGTAAAAGTAAGTATTACCTAAGTTGTAGGTTTTTTAATAGAGACATTTTGCACCCCTTATTTTGCAATTCCGTTGTGGTTAACGTTATTCTGAGACTGCGCAGTAAGGCAAACATGATCCGTTATCGTTATTAACCATACCGGACTCCTTTAATTACGGATGAATACCTACGAGCTTATCGTTATCGTTAAACTGCGTGGTTGCCAGATTGTAGAAATTTTAATATCAATTATTTAAAAGGTTAAAATTTTAATGCCGTATTAATTAAAATATCATTTATACATGGGCTCTAATTAGCGAAAAATCTATAGCAGTAATAAAAATCAAATAGTGTTTAGAAATTAAAACGGACTTGCACTTTTACGGATATTCTAAATCAGTAATTAATTTAGTTGTTACAATCTGGCACACTTGCTTTTTATTCTACTACTAGACCTAACCTTACTTTTTGTGTTTTGCTTATACTGTATTGATTGCATCTACTTTAAAAAACGAAATCAACAGAAGGGTTTGCATATATTTAAATATCAATTTATATCTTATGAAGAATAAAAGTAAATACTGATTTTTCGTTAACTTTAAAATCGGTGAACCACAGGCAAAAATAAGGTTATGTGTCAAAAGCGCAGATGCAAGATAAATTTCTTAAAAGAGGCTGCAAAATCTCTGTCTAAAACTGCTGCCGTAATCATTATGTTTAATAACGATAACCATAAGGAGGCCAAAAAACGTCTGTTATTTTAAGAGGTGCAAAAGGTCTCTAATGTCGACAACTTTTACATTTAATTTTTTAAATAGGATTCATTGCTTTTTTAAATAGGATTCATTGCTATTGCTATTTATAGCTAGAAATTGCAAAAAAACATTTTTACCTTTTCAAACTACCCCCCTCTTCATCCCCTAACGCATTATTTTGGTCCGTAAGTTTTTCTCTTACAAGGATGCGCAAAAGTTCGGAATAAAATTAATATATTTTTAATCAGTAGCTCAGGAAAAAACGCTAAAACACGTCAATTGATTTTAAATTGTACGCATTTTTTGGCAATAAAATAAAAACAAAATTCAACCCCGTAGCTGCAACCCTCCCCAACTTTTTTTTTTTAATGTAAACCCATGTCGTGTATGGGCTCATTGAAAAGCTTGTAAAAAATGGAATCTGACCATACCCTTTTTTTTTAACAATAAAGTTAGAAATACCTACTTAGTGCTATCTACGGGTGAATTAACGTAGTACCCTCGACCAAAGACAATTATAGTTTCACTATGTAGCAAGGTATTTTACTGGTATACTGGTATCAGTAATTTAACACAAATATGGCGACACACGATTTTGATATAGATGTATTAATATCGGAAATTGAAAAAAAAGGAGAGTAGCGGTCACCGGTGTCGCGACTTATAGCGGCCACTGGTGGTGACCACAAGTGGCTGTGTTTGTGACCGGCCTAACATACCGCATTGTGGCTGCCATTGTTGACATTTTGTTTTTGTTGGGGGAAAGGGGTTACCGCATCTTACGATGGTTGTATTTCGGAGGGAATTCATTTTTAAACATATGTTTAAAGGAAAAAATGTCTTATTTTAACCTCAAAAATGATTCCTTAAAATATTTGTAATGCACTTTAAAACACCCTGTAGCTATTTAAAAGTATCTACACATTTAGGCTTAAAAGACTTTACCTAAATCTACAATAGCAAATCTATGAAATTTTTGCTGAGCAAAACTACATATTCTCTTATGCTTTCCCAGGTAACTAAACCATATTCTACCTGTGTTGGTACGCGATTAAATCTGGTATAGAGAAAGTTTATAATGACTGTTATACATTGTAAGCCATAGTAGGAGTAATTCCACTTGCACCAAGGTCGTACTAGTTTGCAATTTATTGTTTAAAAAAGGTAAAAATTATAGAACCAATTATGTTGTTTACTATAGTTTACATTGTTAATTGTCAATTTGGTGCTGACAGTGAGTGTTTCTTGTGTTGTTAAATTATTTGTGGACAAAATGTTTTAAGATTGACCAGTGGTGTATAATTATTTGTTATCTGTGTTGACTTAAATTATTATGGTGAGTTGACTTTAATTAATATTTGTCAAAGTATTTGTTTTGGGTTAACAAAAATAATAAAATATACAGGGGTAAATGATAAATAATTTGAGTCTTTTATGGGTTAATTATGATGGATATAATAAAGTGTTATATTTTAGATATGTATAACATATACAGGGTTATTAACGGTAGGTGTCCTATTAAAAAACTCGGAAACCGACAGTGTTTACATTTTTTTAGGCTAGATTTAAGTAATATCGATCTTTTTATAGAAAATATCTAAACTTTTTCGCAGTTCCGGTTATACCGGAAATAGCACGTATTAAATTTCTTTTTTAAACGAAACATTGTATAAATTCGGCAACACAGCTATAAATTATTAAAGCTTTGCAACTTTTTGTCAGCTGTCACGAAAGAACCCCGCTCAATCCTTATGGAAAGTGGCTTTCGGTTAATTTTTTCAAAAAATTTGATATGTTATAGATCTTAACTTTCCGATTAAATGTTCTTATGAGCACAATGCCCGATCGCCTCTAGTTTTAGAGTTATGGAGCCTCAAAGTTGCATATTTGCTAAGTTAAGGTTTCGAGTAAACTTAAAATCAGTAGTAAAGATGGGTCCACATTTAATTCATTCTGAAAGCGATGCGGCCAAGTATACAAAAAATGATAAAGTGTGAACAATGATTTATTGCAGCAAAAAATATTTAACCCGTCGAGTTTCTAGTACCACGCCACGTGCCACCGGTTTTATAGTAGGGCAGAGGCGAAATAAGAGAATGCCCAGCAAACAATATTTGCCGGCAATATACATTTTTATATTGGCATTGATGGTAAAGCATTGGCAATTGGGGGCAATATTATGCCAACATCTAATACGCATTAAAAGGTCGACCCTAAATAAACACTTATTGCAATTGCCAAAAATTTTACATTAAGGCGAATTGCCGGCAAGCATACAAAAATGGCGGCATACCAATCCTGATTAAAGAAAGCATGCCTTATTGTTGCGGGCAAATAAATATTGGATTTTTGAAGGCAAACCTTTAACGCATATTAATTAATTATTAACATTGGTATTTAACTAACATTAAAGCAATTTTTTTGATCTGTTTTATTTATAATGGCAACTAAACAACATTATTTTATGTTTTTTTACATAATTTAAAGGAGGTGGCCTTTTCATACCATTTAATTGTTACAAATTATGCAAATAAAAATTAAGTCAAACAAAATGCTTAATATGTATTTTTGAAAAAATAAAAATAAAATAATGTTAAAATAAGCTAGGTTAATTTTGACCGAAGGTGACAAATTCAAATTTCCCGCTAGCCGAAATACAAGATTTGACGTTTTTGACAGATGAAGAAAAATTGCTTGTATTTGACCACTTTGTGCAATTGTTTTTCACGTGGTTTTCTAGCTTTTTAGTTTCTTTTTAAAAGAAAAGAGTTTTTTAATAGACATAATTGAGTGTATTCATTACCTAATTAGTGTGTGTTGTGTGATGAATTGCTGATGGTTAGTCGAGAAGGCGAGTTATTCAAGTAGACTGTTAGGAGCTGTAAACATTTTGTTTAAAACCTTTTAAGTTTGTAGTTACTTAAAAAAATTACATGAAATTAGGGAGTTGTTTTATTAAAAGTTTTAAAGTCGTGTTAATAAAAAATATTATATATATTTAATAGTTTTTCTTTTGACATTTAACTCCTTTAAAATATTTCTCCTTATGTTATACTTACTATTTTAAAGTGTTTTCTTTTGATTTACTATCTTTTTTAAATTTTATTACATACCTTTAATTTTTTATGGTTTATTGTTACTGTATAAAAATTTATATTATGTAATTTTTTTAATGATGAAGTTTTCCTGCCTTTTTTCTTATATTTTTCGATTACAAAATTCTAAATACGTTATTTAACTTTTGGGACATTCAACTTATAAAACTTGCAATACTTATTTAATGATAAATGCCATTATCCTAAACGCATTTTTCCATTATAACTTATTAATGATAGATGCCATCACAGTATCTGCAACACGTGGCCCAATAACAGCCAATTGCCCACTTTCGTGTCTTTTTGTTATCTTTTTGTCCATAGCTTATTAATGATAAATGCCATCATCCCAAACGCATTTTTCTGGCATAACTTATTAATGATGGATGCCATCATCCTAAACCCATTTTTTCATCATAACTTATTAATGATGGATGCCATCACAGTATCTGCAACACGTGGCCCAATAACAGCCAATTGCCCACTTTCGTGTCTTTTTGTTATCTTTTTGCCAATAACTTATTAATGATGGATGTCATTATCCTAAACGCTTTTTTTGGCATAACTTATTAATGATGGATGCCATCATCCTAAACGCATTTTTTCATCATAAATTATTGACGGATGCCATCACATTATCTGCAACACTGCACAATAACGGCCAATTGCCCACTTTCGTGTCTTTTTAATACCTTTTTGCCAATGCCTTGCCATTAAAGATTGCTGGCAATGCTAGTAAATTAAATGTACATGGCCGACAAAAAATGTTATGTGGGTGTTTTTTAAGAAAGTGATACGTGTTTTAGCAATGTTTTTTTTTATTATTTATCTAAAAATATGTAATCAGGCTCTGTGCATTCGAAAAGGTTTGTTTACTTTATCATTTTTTGTGTACTATGCGGTATTGCTTTCAGAATGAATTAAACGTGGAACCATCTATAATAGTCTGGTCCACATGTACCTTTTGGGTAAAATTTTTGTATATTCTCCGAAAATTACGGTCGAGGTGTCATTCGATTCTGAATAATGTATAAAAAGTTTAAGGAAAAGTCCCAAAGGGGGCAAATAAAAATTGCAAAAGGTATAAACAATAAATGAAAAAAATGTAGGGGTTTGGTTTTTTGAATATCTCAAAAACTATAAAAAAATATTCAAAATTTAAAAAGAAAGAAACTTCCTAGAAAAACGTCCTCTCTCGGAACTGTATCATGTATATTATAATTTTTACAGAGCCCCGAAAACAGCGCTAAAAGTGGCCAGTCCGAGTTCTGCGCGTGGTCCGTTTCTCGGACACGGCAACAAAAAAAATCATTTTGCCATATAAAATAAGAAAATTAAAGAATAAAAAAATTTTGGTACAATTTGGATACATATATAAATAATTATCAGCCAGCCAAAAATTTGTATCCCCATCCATTAGGTAAAGCCCGATTATTATTAAACTACAACCTTGATATTTTTTCACGTTGTTGGGTTATTCTTAAGAGGTGTAGAGATAGATTCCCATTAAAAAAATTAAAAAATGCAAATTTTCCACTTTTTTATTTACAATCAAATACTGTAAAGAAAAAACACAAATTTGTGATATTTAATTATTAATGATCCTTCCATGGCTTCTGCTTTGAAGAACTGTCCAGTTTAATTTTTCCACTCACGGTTCCCAACAGAGAAACTCGTGTGCCCTGCGTATGCATCCCTATACGGTCCAACTAAACAGGTCCCGAACTTCCCACTTTTGTTCGGTCTTTTATCCCTAGAGTTTTTAGAATGTGGAACCTGCTGCCCGCGGAGGTCTTTCCTTCCCTCCCCAAATCTTCCCCCAACAAACTCCCTCTTACCTCGCTTAAGACACCCGCGTAAGTATTTAGGCTTTTAGCCTTCGTGAATTGTCCAAAGATAAAAAAGAATCATATTAAGAAAACGAGCTTCTCGAAAACATATACAAATTATCGTATTTTGAACATTTAAAGCACCCTATGACAGCCGTGGGTAATGAATGTGAGAAATGAGCGTGGGTAATGAGCGTGGGTAATGGCTGTGGGTAATAAGCAATATTACCTGTTTAAAATCACAATAATAATGTATAAATTTTTTTAACAGTCGTGAAAAAAGTATATACTTACCTATCACCTTAGTGTTGTTAGTTTTCAATTGTTTTCTTATTTGTTCTGTGAAGACAAACAAACTTAAAATTTAGGTTGTGTTGAATAATTTGTAGTCGTAGGGAAAATGTGTGCGTTACTTTTGCCAAAATGACTTTCTTACATTCGTTGGTTTGTTGAACTTGGCTGACGCTTCATGAAACAATATTCCCAATCGTGTGAAATTAGTCAGTTTCCACACTTGTAATGTAATAGTATATTACATTACAAGGGTGGAAAATGACTTATTTCACACGAGTGGGAATATTGTTGCACGAGTGTAAGAAAGTCATTTTCACACGAGTACTGTACACTATTTTTCCTACGACCACAAGTTATTCACCAAAAAAACAATAAAAGTTGTTTGTCTTCACGGAAAAAATAAGAAAACAATTGAAAACTTTGCATCACTAGGATGATATATACTTTTCCTTACTGCGATATATTATACTGTTTAACAATATTTTTATATCAAAAATCACCTACCTAGTCGCTTTTTATCATTTAAGAATTTAAAAAAGTCCTCATTAAAAAAATATTGCATGGCTTTTTCAATGTAAATCCCATTAACAGCCTGATAACTCCAAATTTATTTTAAATAACAATGACAGCGATGACAGCTTTATATTATACTTTGCAACACTAGTGTTGTAAAGTACTTTGCAACACTAGTGTGATATAAGGCATTTTCTATGCATGAAAACAGTGTGCTATTTACTATTTTCACATGTGGTCGTAGGAAATATACCATTATAGTGATCCGTTATGTTAAAACGATTAAGTGGTTGCTTCGTAACTTAATCTAACATAAACGTAAGTAAATATGGAATTGCGTTAGTGACTGATTTATCCCATTAAGCAAAAATATCGTTCACTGTTTTTTTAAATATAATCTTTATTTTTGCTTAACACGGAAGAACCTGTTAACTCAAATTAAGTTAAAACTATTTTTATAAGTTCCACTAAAGCAAAATAATAAGTGTATATTTTATAAAATGTTTTGTCTAAATTTCGGCGATAAGCCAATCCAGCTACCTACCAACGCAAAGTTGGGTCGAGTACCTAAATTCTACCGTTTAAAACAAAATATTCGAATACTGAATATTCATGAATACCAGGATTATATATTTGTTTACGGACCTAAGTGTACACTAGGTCCGTAAACAAAGCGACCTTCATCCATTTACTTGCAAGATGAAAACTATTTTCTATGAAATCAAGTAGGTAAATAATTTTATTGCACAACCCATTATACAGGGTGTTTTATCAATCCCTATTAATAAGAAGAAAAAAATAGTGATGTGATGTATAAGAATCGTCATGTAGAATAACAAAATTAAAATTGAATTTTACACGTACCTAAACCTTAAAAGTTTAAGATTTTTGTTTTATTATTCATAGCTTTAACTATAATTTTTTAGGTAACCCAATGGCGAAACCTTTGTTGAAATTCCACCTATATTTGATATAAAACAGTTTTTCCGGTACATAAAAGGGTGACGAGTTAAACTATATTATAAAACATTAACTAATTATTTTGAAAATTTCCCGGATTTTTTATAGCTTTGAAAAATAAAAGAAGTATAAGAATCCAAAGACATCTCACATAACCACCGATTATAAGCTGTTAAAAATATGTCAAACGTAAAGCTTATAAAGACATTGTTTAGTATAATTGAAAGTTTAAATTTAGAACATCTTAATAAATTAATTTGAAATGACTCACCTACCTCTGGGCGTAATAAAAAATAATTAAGTACCTTTTATATTTTATCAGATTTACGCTTAAAACCGCTATACATGTATGCGAGTAAAAGCAGTCAAACAGTTAGTCATATGCACAGTGATAAAAATACATAATAATATAAAACTAACATAAACTTATTAAAAAGTAATTAATAGTTACTTTAAACAAATGTAGGTACTTTTGTTAGAGATCCTTCTAAATGAAAATAATTTAAAAATATTTCCGTTCACAACTAAACTTATAACGGGTGTCAACGAATCTTGTAGATAAGCCATAACTTTTAGATAATTAAACATATGAAATGATATTTGGTATAAATAAACATCATGAAAAAAAAGTGTTTTTGCATACTTCTCACTTTTTAGATACTTCTGATTTAACCAAAAATGACTCCCTGAATGTTTAAATGAAACACTCTGAATATTTAAAAAAATTTAAGTTTCTGGGACAATTCGAAAAAGTAATTTGATAATTCTAAACCTTTTTACGCCTATCTAATTTTTAATTGTAGTATTGCCTCCAAGTAGCTATGCTCGTTTATTTATGAGTTTATTTTTAATCCAATTGCAATTAAATTGGTATCATAAGATTAATTAAAAAGTGCTTGTCTAAAAGGGTTATCATTTGAAAAATAATAGTTAGACACGAAAACATCAATTTGCCAAATTGTTGTGTTGTATTCCTATCTTTCATATGAGTCACTAAAATTTTGCGACTGTATTATTCTAACATCACCTGGGCTCACTAGATTATTTTGCGGTTATTCATGGCCTCCTATGTGCACCGTTAAGAATAAGTCTACAAAAATCAAGTAGGTTTAAAAACTTTTTATTGTCTTCGGAATCCAAAAATAATAAAATCTATGGGGCGTTTCACTTAATGTTAACGTAACATTAAACCGGAAGTGACTGGAAAGTGAAAAATATGCAGAAACTCTTCCCTTCCTATACCCTTTACTTATACAAAGTCTTATCTTAATATGTTTAATACCACAAAATATTGCGTTACCTAGCTAGTATCTTTTTGCTAATACTCCAGGAGTTAGGGCTTGGCTAATAAATTCGTGGACACCCGGTATATATCAGGGGCGCATTCAGATTCGACAAAATTGGGATAAACTTTACCCCAACCTGGACCTTGGCAAACGAATTTGTTCCTTATGTTTAGTTTTGATAAGGTCTTGCCTATTGCGCATGTCTTCATGTGCGCATGTCGGGAAATTACCGGGCGTCGATTCTGAATGCGCCCCAGGTGTTTCTCACTGGTGTTTCCCCCATAACTTTTTAACCTTTAAAAATAGAAAAATTAAAATTGGTGTATGGTTATTTGACATAATTTTTTATTGTCTGGTTTATTAACTTGGTTTAGAAAATCAGAAAAAAGACAGTCCTAACCTTTCAACATACATTTCTCTTCAGGGGAGGGGTAGACAAAACGTCAAAAAGGCCAATAATGCTCTATTTACCTTCTCTATAGAAAATTACTACAGCCGAGATAAATAAAACAAATCCCACTTCTACCGAAAAAGCCTTTTCACAGCAGTCCTGGGGGAGGCGACATTGCTTTGAAAAATTTTACAAAAATGCCGCATTTGAGACTTACAACCTTTAATAGTTTTAAAAATATGACCATATTTTATATATATATATATATATATATATATATATAAATTCAATAAAAGTTTATTGAAGAGCATGCAATTCTACGTCCATGGTAAAAACTTTAGATTTTTCGGTTAACCCGTTTGATAGTTAGATGCTAATATATTTTAAAAATTGTTACATACTCATATTAAGGACAACAATAAAAATACCAGTTAGCGTGTCATAACGTTATCATTTTAAAATTTAGTGCTTTATTATTATCAAAAAATCGTACAGTGAAAAGATTAAAGTTGTATTTATAGAAACGAATTAATTTAAGTTAAACTAAACTAGAGTTACAAATTTTAAGAACTTATGACATTTATAATATTTACATGCTTCAATAAATTATTAATATTATTACAATAATTAATATGTTGGAAATAAATTTAAGATTTAAGAAAATTTTCAAATATTCCTCCTTTGACTGCTAGACAATAACCCAGACGTTCATAAAATTGTCTTCTTACATTGGCTCACTGGTAAATTGAAATTGTATTTCATTCTGCAGATATAGAATTTTTTAACTCATCTAGATAAGAGTAATTTTTATTGGGTTAATTGTTTAACATAAATGTGCACTCATCAGTAAAACAAATATTTCTTAAAAATTTCCTGTCTATGTTTGCCCTTTCTATCATGTCAAAACAAAATTCCTGCCGTCGTATTTCATTCCCATCCCTTAGCTTTTAATGTCTTTCATATTTGTATGAAATGTATTTATGCCTTTTCAAAATCCGGAGCACTGTTGATTGATATTTTCCTATGATATCCTGAAGTTTCCTTGTACTCACCTTTTCTTCATTTTCTTCCACGTGCAATAAAATTTCCATGTCTCTATCGTCTCTTACATTTTCCTCTCTTTGATATTCCCTAGCTTCACGATTTTTGATAATAATTGGTGAGCTTATAAAAAAATTTAGCATTTATCATTTAACATTTTACATTAACCTTTAAGATTTAGCATTTAGTAATTTAGACACTGTTCATAAAAATATTAAAATTAGATGTTTGGTCATGCGCATTGTAATGATATTTGACTTTTGACAGAAGACAGCCGCTTGCTTGTCAGTAATAACATTGATCCCATTACAAAAACTTTATTAATTTCACAATTCGGCGAGTCCATCTTTAACTTAGCGCAGATCAAAACAATAATAAAACCAAAATATATCAAATTATGACATTACAGAAAACATTTCGACAATTGACAGGTTTTGACATGCGCAGTCGAATTTTCATTTAGCATTTAATTTAAGAAGATAAAAGTTGGCCAACTCTTAAATGATAAATGTTAAATCCTAAATGTTAAATGAGTTTTATGAACGTCTACATGAATCACCATAAGCCGAACTTTTGTTAAATACTAAATGCTAAATGTTAAATGTTAAATTAAATGCTAAATTTTTTTATAAACCGACCAAATAAAGCACTAAATTTTAAAATGACAACGGTATGTCACGCTAAAACGCTTTTTTGCGTGACATACCACTATAGGCTGCTAAGTCTTAGATCCTATGCATAATTTTTATTTTAAAGAGAAGAAAAATTATATGTTATTTAAATCTATATTTCTAGAAAACAAAACAGAAAAGATAAATTTATGTAGTTAGTATAATTAATTAATAAATTGTTTGTCAGTTAATTAATTTTTTAAAACACTGCACAGGGCGTTTTTAAACTAATGCAACCATTTTTTGAATATATTTTCTTGTTTAAAATAAAGAGAAGTTTGCTTTATAAACATGGGGTCAAAAGTCAACCATTAGGAATATATCGCAACACAAAAAGGGCAATTTTTTATCCCAAAAACAAGCAGCGTTAAAATAAAATTCTACGAATATATTGCTATTATTAAAAAAACATTCTGTATATTCCTGCGTTTTTTAGAATTAATGGAGTGAAGACTTCTCCTATAGTTCTTGCTAACCAAATTTAAAGACAGACGTACGCGATGACCTCGAGAAATATTAATTTGGATAAACTGATTTATTGAGAAACTTTTTATACCTTGCCAATTTAAAATAAAAAATACAATATAAACCACAACTTGTCAGAACAGAAAAAAATATTTAATATATAAAGAAATATTTATCTGCTGTCGCCTATTAGGCCTGCCGTGCACTAGCATTTTTTTGGCAACTAAATAATTGTAATAATAACACAAAGTTTTTTTATGATACCGCTCATTGGCAACTTTCAAATTACAGAAACTTGCGTAAAGACGTTTTTAAAGCAAAAGCTTGGAGCCACCAATAGTCCGGAAATATGCGATCGGACAAAAACATAATATTTCAATACATATTCATACCCACAAAATGCATTATTCCTGTAAGTAGAAGCCGTTTCTAGGCAATGTACTTTTCCGGTGTTGGCCATAAATATTTTTTTCGGACGCTTACCTTTTTTTATGCTTTCAAAATTAACTAATGACGTTTGTCAAAGTCAATTAACAATACAAAGAGAATATGATACTACAGTAACGTATAAGGCCTCCGCCAAGATAACAAGAGTGAGCGTCAGGAGAAAAGTATCAAATCTCTAAATGTTGCCGGTAGTGACTACAATATTTTGTAGTAAACAGAGTCTTTAAACCAGTTTATATGACTCAAAATTACCAAAGGTGGAAAATTGTCTTTGAAAGCAAATAAATTATATCAAACGTATTTTTATTGACCCAGTAAATATAGTAAAATAATTAAATTAATTAGTTTTATCTCGAAACCACACAATATACCCCAAGAATTTGTTATATTTTATAATATTTAAAATTATATTCACAAATAGTCATTTCGGGAACGCGCCCCAAAAATAAAACATTGTAATTTTTTAAATTGAATAAATATTATAATTATTTAATCTCTGTACAATATGTTAATATAGTATCACATTGTCTTGTATTGTTGATGGACTCTTGACAAAAGTCGTCGACCAAAATTCGCGGTTTCCATTGCCTAGCAAACAATTTCGTCAGTATCGATTATGTAACAAAAAAGCCTGCTTAGAAATAATCGTGTGGACACCCACACTAATATTTTTTATATATTATAATTTTGTCTGCTTTAAATAAGAGTTTTTCACAATAGCTTTAAACCTTACATTGTATGACTGTTGTATAAATTTGTCTTAAGCCATGTACAGACTTGGATACAATCGGGACAACATTGTCGGCCGACTGTATCTTGTTCAAAACATTATTCAGCAACAAAAATGGCCAACATTTACAGATACAAGTGTTTCGCGTCCACACTAGTTTTAAAGCTCGGTACAAACCTGCCGAGGTTTCCATATTTAATGGAAAACAGGCGACTTGCCGATTCTTTGGATAAAACGCCCACCGATGTTGCCATGGCGTTTTGCGACAAGTCGGCCGACCGATGTGCAACATTCAAGATACAGTCGACCAACAAATGTTTTCGCCGATTTTATTCACGTACGTGGCTTTATAACCACCATAACTTGCTAATACACTTTGTTAATTGGAAGCCATATCATATAAAATTAATCTGCGATAAGATAGTAACTTTTGTTGGTTTATAATTTTATTGTTGTGGAGTCAGTAAGAGGTTTGATTATTATGATTAATACTTGTTTTAGATTGTGAGGTGAAACATGGCTAAAGCAGTACCCAATGAGGACTTAGGTAAGTAATTAAATTGATGGTAAATAATATCGCTTTGTGTTTAAGATTTCTATATTATCTTTGTGCGTGCTGATAATGAAATTTTAATGATTTGTTGCAAAAGTAACAGCAATCCTTTCCACAAAGCGTAATAACACAAGAATTTTAAAATTAGTCACCCTAGGCAGATTTTTAATGTCCCAAAATATTTGCCAATATTTCAACTTGAATAAATATTTATAGTTGCACTTGTGGCAGAGGGGTCAGTTACCCCATCGTAGTTTTTGCTATAACTTTTAGATTAACTTAAAAATTAAACATTGTTTTTATTACCTTTATCAGCTAAAATCTGTCGAATATTCCAGAATGAAAACATTTCCCGCAGAACCATTTATAGAACAATAGCGGAGTGCGGGCAGGGAATACCATGTCTGAATCTCCCAAAGTGGAAGACCACGTGCATTTACCGCACAGAGGTCAGAGAGATTGGTGAGAAGAGCAAAAAACCAGATTGGAATGTCAACGAGGAGACTGGCTAGGCAATACAGATCTTCTAAGAGTACGATATCGTTGGAATTGAGGAGGAATGGTCTTAAATATCGAAAGAGACGTAAGTGCCCCAAATACTCTCAAGCGCAGCTTCTTCGTATACCAAGATGTTGTCGTCAACTGAGGCGGGTACATTTTGCCAATGCAAAAATCATTATTTTAGATGACGACAAGTATTTCACTTTGAGTAATTCTGGAAATGAAGGGAAACGATGAATTTTATACTGGACAACGTAGAAGAATGCCCTGACTATGTTAGATACAAACATAAAGCGAAATTTGCAGATAAAATCCTTGTCTGGTGTGCAATTTCTAACAGGGGTGTATCCCGACCTTTTGTGGGAAGAGTGAGGGGTAAAGCTTAGAATAGTCAGAGCTATATTGATAACTGCCTTTCCAAATTGCTTCAGTTTGTCCGCGAAAATCATGCTAATGACGATATCATGTTTTGACCAGACCTAGCATCATGCCATTACTCAAGAGATACCAAAAACTGGCTTCCACAACACCACATACCTTTTGTTCCCAAAAACGATAATCCTCAAACTTGCCGCAGGGTCGCCCAATAGAGGATTTTTGGGCTGTACTGTCTAGAAAGGTGTATCATAAAGGCTGGGAAACACAAGATTGGGAACAAGTAAGACGGCAAATTTACGAGAAATTAAGAGAAATTGAACTGAATTCCGTCCAGGACCTCATGAGAGACATTCGAAGAAATTTGCGTCTGGTAGAGCAGAATGGGCCACTCCACATAATTCGATAGTATAGTTTAGTTAAGTATTGAGTTGTAATTTATGATAACTAGTTAGTGTTTAAATAAATTTCTTCATTAAAAAAAAACCGATAAATATTGTGTGCCAAAACTTTTAGGACATACGTTATATAAATATTACTACTACCTTACAACAAAGGCGTTACGTTAAAAAGTAAATTTTAATTATAAAACAACGTTGGATTTAATTAAAATTTATTATTAATTTTTTCAGCTCATGTAGTTATTAAATACCAAAATTAATTATCGGCTAAAATAATTTATTAAAATTTATTGACTATAAAATAAAATGACGCAAAATATATTGAAATATTTAAAATTAAATAAGTAACAAAAAGAATTTAATAAATTTTTAAATCATATTAATTTTGCGTTTTACTTTTGAGATTTTAATAAACTTGCTTTTTTTATGCCAGTGGTACGAGGTGTTTATACAGGGTGTGTTTTATAAAACTTACAACGGCTACATTTTCTAAACCAAGAAAAATAATAAAAATAATAAAATACCGTTTCTATAAAACTTGAGGGGAATAAATATGACGTATATTTTTAAAACACCATTATTAACTCTTTAAGCTGCACCCCCAGTCACTGAAATGGTCAATAACAACACCCCTTATGTGGCACCTCTATAAAAAGCTTATAAACAAATATTTCCTTTGATCATAAAAAAGTTGGGCTAAGATCAAATACTACCCTTAAATTTCTAGAAAAATCCATATTTTATTATTTTTAAAAAATACCAAAAATGTTCAAGATTAGTTGCTATTACTTTTTTCTTAAAACAATTAAGAAACAGAACTAACCAGAACTTTTGATCGGGGCGAGTCAGTTCTTTTTTTTTTTTAATTTTGGACAATCCATTAAGGCAGAAAGCGCTTAATACTAACGTACCGTGCGTCTTAAGCTGTGGTAAGAGTAAGTTTGTTAACACGGGACTTAAAAACTTGAAGATTTGGGGGAAGGAAAGACCTCCGCTGGCAGCAGGTTCCACAGTCTAGAAAACTCTAAAGATAAAAGAACGAACGAAATGGGAAGTTCAGGGCCTGTCCAATTGAACTGTAATGGGATGCATACGCGCGGCACCACGAGTTTCTCTGTTGGGAACTGCAAGAGGAGGGACTATACTGGACAATTCGTCGGAGCAGAAGCCGTAAAAGTATCTATAGAAGAGCGATAGATCTCCCACAGCTCGACGATGGGCAAGAGAAGGAAGTCTTTGAGTAGGTAAATGATCATTAATAAGACGAACAGCCCTTCTTTGAATGGCATTAAGAATGCTGAGGGTTGTAGGGGATGCCATTCCCCAGACGTGAGAACAATATTCCAGAGAGGGTCGAATTTCGGATACATACAAAGTGTATAAATTGGAAGGAGAAAAATACTTTTAGCTCGGAAAAGAAATCCAAGCTGTTTTGAAGCCGCGGTGGCTATAGATACAACGTGTTTATGCCCGTTAAGGTTATTCTCAAATGTGATGCCCACAAGGTTAAATGTGTCCCCGCTCTGCAAAACCTGGCCACTTATAAGCAAAGGATAAGTGTTTCATGATTTTTTCCGCGACAAGGAACACGATTGTGTTTTGGATGCATTAAATTGAACGAGATTTTTGGCGCCCCAATCCAATATCAAATAGAGATCCTGTGAAAGAGATATCTGCATCGCCCTGCGTTTGCTTTCCAAGTCGGGTTGAGAGATTGGTTTGGGAACCTGAAAAGTGGAGTGAAGGGTACTATCGTCAGCATAACTATGAATGGAATTGGTTGTGGAAGAAAGAAGGTCGTTGATGTGAAGAAGAAACAAAGTTGGTGCCAGTACTGAACCCTGAGGCACTCCAGCATTAATTTCGTGAAACCTTGAAGAGTGGCCATAAACAATGACTGATATACGTCGATTAGAAAGATAACTGCAGAGCCAAGAGCAGAGTTTAGTTGGAAGACCGTAGGAGGGAAGTTTATTAAGAAGTGCGTTATGCCAGACTTGGTCGAAAGCTTTAGATATATCATCTTTCAAAAATAATTATTTTATTTATCAGTATTCATTTTTAAATAATTTATTGGGACATTTTCTGGTGTTATTTATGAAACATAAAATATAATTTCCTTATAATTTAAGAGTTGTATTTGATTTTACCCAAACTTTTTATGACCAACGAAAAGCATTTTTCATAAGCTTTCAATGGATTTTTAAGTGACTTGTGGTGCAGCTTAAGAGATTGGTAGAGGTGATTTAAAAAATACGTCATTTATATTCCTCCCGGGTTTCATAGAAACAGTATTTTTTTATTTTTTAATACTTCCCTTGGTTAAGAAAATATTGCTATTGTAAGTTTTTAAAAATGCACCCTGTATATCAGTACGATATTCGAATAGAATCCTTTACTAAATAAAAACTTTTTTTTATCAAAGATAACGTATGTCCTAAAAGTTTTGGCACAAAACTCATTGTCTTTAATTTTAACAAAAACAAAATAATATCAAGTTGCCTTTGAAAACAAAAGTTTTTTTACTTTATTTACTGTCAGTTGAGATTTAATTATTTTGAAGTTTTCGCTTTAAGATGTCGTATAAATTAGAAATAAGAAAAAGTATCAAATCTACAAGTTAGTTGGGCGGATACCCAAAGCTGAAATCTGTCGAATATTCCAGAATAAAAACATTTCACGCAGAACCATTTATAGAACAATAGCGGAGTGCGAGCAGGGAATACCATGTCTGAATCTCCCAAAAGTGGAAGACCACGTGCATTTACCGCACAGAGGTCAGAGAGATTGGTGAGAAGAGCAAAAACCAGATTGAGAGACATTCGAAGAAATTTGCGTCTGGTAGAGCAGAATGGGCCACTTTACATAATTCGATAGTATAGTTTAGTTAAGTATTAAGTTGTAATTTATGATAACTAGTTAGTGTTTAAATAAATTTCTTCATTAAAAAAAAAACCGATAAATATTGTGTGCCAAAACTTTTAGGACATACGTTAGTATTTATACAAAAGTAACAACATGGTTGCATAGTTCTGGTTAGTCCGTCCGCAAAAACATTGTTAGGGCAACTTTTTAAGAGGAATACATTCCTGTATTTAGATTTTAATTTTAACGTTTCGGTTTTAAGATATCATCATCAACTTTTGTTTTTGTTATGGCCGCCATTTTGTTTTTTTTCTACATTTTCAAAGAGCGTTTTATTCCCTTTAAAATGATTTATAACACTTAATTAAAAAATTTTTGTTTTATGTCAAAAACATTAAAAACCATTTTTTGGTCGAGTTGGCCATGACTGCCTCTAGAAACAATTGCGAAAATGTCGTTGCTAAGACGAAGTTGTCAAATATTCTCATTTAGTTACATATTTTATTGTGTTATTGGAAAATTGTGTTAAACGTATCCACAAAAATGCCGGAAATTTTTTCAAACAAAGAAACATTTGACATGTTAGTTATTTATATTAAAAATCACAGAAATGCGGAGAATGCAGCAAACAATTATTTGGAAAGTTTTCCCGAAAGACATCAACCTGGGATAAAAATGTTCTCCACACTTACCACCAACCTACTTGCATATGGAAGTTTTGAAAAACCTCGACCAAAAGAGTATCAAAAAAATAATGAAGCTCGAAATAGAAATATTCAAGAATATTTTGCCGATAATCCTACATTTTCTACACGAGTTGCAAACGGCGAACTTAACATTCCGAAGTCAACCATACATCACGTTTTAAAATTATCCCATTATCGCCCATATAAACCCACCCTTGTACAAGGGCTTAATAAGGGTGATTTTCAAAGAAGACTTCAATTTTGCCATTAGTATCGTAATAAATGTGAAGAAAACCCAATTTTTTTAGAAAAGTTTTATGGACGGACGAAAGTCATTTTACAAATTGTGGCGTATTTAACAAACATAACCACCATTACTGAGCTGTAGAAAATCCCCAAATACGGGAACAACGTAGACTGCAAGTTCGATTTGGCTTTAACGTATGGTGCGGAATTTATGGTAATAAAAACATATTAGTTATTATTTTTATTTTTTTATAATATATTTTTTTAGCAAATCACTTAATTGGGCCTTTTATTTACGAGCAGACACTGAATGGCCAAAGATATCTTGAGATGCTGCAAAACGAAATAATTCCAGCAATTAGGGAAGTAGTTCCACCAAATGATTTTAACAATTTGTGGTTTCAATAAGATGGATGTCCCGCTCACAATTCTAGGGAGGTGCACACATTTTTATCGGAAACTTTTGGTGAGAGAATTATCTCAAACAATGGGCCTGTTCGGTGGCCTGCCAGGTCTCCAGACATCACTCCTTTAGACTTTTATTTATGGGGTTATTTAAAAATGAAATATATGAATTTGATCCTCCTGAAAATGTACAAGTTCTTGAAGACCGTTTGCGGGATGTCCTATTAAGTATAAACAGAAACACTCTTAACCGCGTTACCAGAACTGTTTTAAAGAAGTGTCAAAAGTGCATTGAAAAAACGGTGGACATTTTGAACTGTAGCGTTATTTTTTGGCAAAATTATTATTTTTTTTATTATTTTATTGATATTTATTAGTTCCCTGGTTGCAACTCATGTAGAAGATATAGGATTATCGGCAAAATATTTTTGAATAATTCTATTTCGATTTTCGGTATTTTCTTGATACTATTTTGGTCGAGGTTTTTCAAAACTTCCATATGCAAGTAAGTTGGTAATGAATGTAAAGAGCATAGTTTTTCTTAGGATTTATATTTTTTTCCAATTGTTAGTGCAAATTAAAAGAAGATAAGTTTGATTTTTGTATTGTTATAGGTTGAGTTAAACACAATAATATAAAAAAGTAAATATACTAATTTTTGGTAGAAAGTACAGCTTTATATTATTATTATTAAATATTTTAATCTGTCATTACAAACAAAGTAAATCTCCGTCTTTGTTTGGGTACATAGGCTTTTAAAAATCAAAAATAGTTTTTTAACATAGTTTATTTTTAGGAATCAAATGGCAATTGTTTATAAAGCTATTTTCCTATGCAGTCATGGCCAACTTAGCAAAAATCTTTTTTTCCCTTTTTTGACATTAAACAAAAACATTTTAATAAAGTGTTGCACATCATTTTAAAGGGAAAAAACGCTCTTTAAAAATGTGCAAAAAACAAAATGGCGGCCATAAGAAAAACAAAAGTTGAAGATGATATCTAAAAACCGAAACGTTGAAATTAAAATCAAAATGCATGAATGTATTCGTCTTAAAAAGTTGCCCTAACAATGTTTTTACAGATTCCAAAAATTATTTTAAATAAAAAACTACAGCACTTTTTCAAAAACGCAGATTTTCAGTTTTTTCAAAATAACTCAAAAACCAAACGAGATACATCCGTCATTAAAACGGCATTAGATTAAGCTTTAAATGGTCTATAACTTTCCTCATTTAACCATCTTTCTATCTCTTATGGTTTCCAATACCCCAATACATTCCCTACCAATTTTGGACACACTGTATATGACTAAAAAATAGTGACCTTGGCTAAAAAGTCATGTTTAGAAAACAACGTTGTCGAAAACATATACAACTTATCGGATTTATGAATATGTATAGCACCTTAGGATAGCCCTGGGGATATGAATGTAGGTAATAAGCGTGAGTAATGGCCATAGGTAACGAGCAATATTACCTGTTTAAAATCACAATAATAATGTATACATTTATTACGTAGAATTAAATAATATTTAAAAAAAACATTTTTTTAATATTTCCAATGAAGGTTTTTTTTATCATTTAAATATTTGACTAATTTTCTAAAAAATCAAATTTTTCAAGCACTCTAGAATAATTTAAAGTCCATATTTTCTCGCATAATATTTTGCTTTTTAAAGAAAATAAAATGTAAAGCACCTCTTATAAGGTAAATTCTATTCGAAAATTTCATTTATTTTACCTGCCTTAGTCGAAAGCAAAAACGAAATAAAATCTACAGCTTTAAAATGAGTTCTATTTTAAATAAATTGTAAGCTCTGTACTTTTATTTGCGTTTTTAATGGTTTGTAAAATGTAAAAATACAAAAGAGTTTTAAGCGGAAATAAACTAAACTTGGTAAAAGTTAAAAATATTAAAATAAAATAATAAAAAGTTTAAACAGACGGTGCGGATTTCGCCTAGACGGCGACGAGCGGTGCAAAACACACGAGTTGGCGAGCTGCGATTGTTGTACCAATAGATTGTTATTTCCCAAATTGATTATTCTTTAGCAACTTTTAGTTTATAGCCTTAAAAATATATTCAATGTAAAAATGCTCTTAACTCCTGATTCCTGTAGTCTATACAGATTTTGCCAAGGCCTTCGACAGAATTTCGCACATGGTTTTACTTAATAAGCTGAGGGCGTTTGGATTTGATAACCCAACTCTAAAATTTCTTCAATTTTACTTAATAGGAAACAATTTGTATTTTATAATGGGTAGGTACAAATCGAATAAATATATCGCAACATCTGGTGTACCGCAGGGCTCGAACCTGGAGCCATTATTATTTCTGCTTTTTATTAATGATTTATGTCAAGTCATTAGGTGTGACAAGTTGCTTTTTGCAGATGATCTTAAGGTATTTTTGCCCATTGAAACTTATACTGATTGTGCGCGACTACAACAACAATTAAATTACATTCAGAGTTGGTGCGAAGAAAACAAACTTACTCTTAATGCAGCTAAGTGTGAAGTAGTTACTTTTTGGGAGTAGTTTTGGAAAGAGCTGGTACACTGAAAGATTTGGGGGTTGTGTTTGATTCGAAATTAACTTTCGTTGACCAGATCAACCAAATAATGCTTGCGGCGGGTCGGACACTTGGCTTCATTGTGCGCAATAGTAAGAATTTTATCGATTCAAGAGTTCTAAAAACCCTCTTTTGTACATATGTGCGTTCGAAACTTGAATATGCCTCACTGATTTGGAATCCTTACTATGATTGTCACATAAATAACATAGGTGGAGTCCAGAAAAGGTTTCTAAAGTTTTAAAATTTTAAAACAGATGGGAATTATCTACAGCGAGGCTCAGATTACCATGTTTGGTTGGAAAAATTTAGTTTTGACAGCTTAAAACTACGGAGGGTGTCTGCCTCCATGACCTTTTTGTTTAAATTGCTGCACGGTGAGGTTGATTGTCCTGATCTGCTAAATCAAATTAATTTTTTTGTCCCTAGATTGAACGCTAGAAACTCTGTAACCTTTTTGTGTGAAAAAGCTAGGACTAATATAACGCTAAAATCGCCGGTCAATTTTATGTGTGCCAATTTTAATAAGATTTTAAGGGACTGTGATATTTTTAATTGTACTAAAAATGAACTGAAAAGGAAAACCAAATGTAGTCAATAGAATTTATTTTTGAATGTTATTTATACTGTTATTATTATATATAATATGAGTATTATTATTGTTATTTTCATAATTGGCTATGTAAATGGGTTTTTGTTGGGCAATAAAGCTATTATTATTATTATTATTATTTAAACCGTGCCGAAATCATGTTGCTTTTCCCATTTAAATAACATGAGATTTTATTTTTTTTTTCCTTTTATTTATTTTTGTAAAACAAACATTAATAAAAAAATCTACTAATTGCATATTCTGGTGGAAAATTTAATGCTCCACAAAAAGTTCTTTTACGAATTTGCGATTGGGTCATCCTTTAAAAGTTATTTACCGTCACGTGGAGTTAAGGTTCAGTTGTGGCCATCTTTGCGAATTTAATAGTAAATCGGCATTTTTTAAATAAAACACTCTGTATATTACATCACCATTTAAAAGATATTTTAAAGAGCTTTAAAAAAAACACATGTGATATGTCTATCTTTTATAGTTTTGGAAATATGGCCGAATGGAAAAATAGTAGATATAGTGTCTATTTTATCTTTGACACTAACTGACTTAATGCAATATTTCTTAGTCTCGGAAATTTGGTAATCCTCAGGAATTTGAAATTAAACGAGCATTTTTAAATAAAACACCCTGCATACTGCTTAAGCGTTAAATCAAAATTTTAAAGAGATTAAGGAAAATGCCACATTTGATATGTTTATCTCTAAAAATTTTTGAAATAGGGTCATTCAAATTTGAAAATAACGTTAAATTTTTATTTTGTCACAGCTATAAGCAACATGTTTAGTGAAACAAAGCGGAAAGAATATCTACTATTTTTTAGATTTGGATGGCTATTATTCCAAAACTTTAAAAGATAGACACATTAAATGTTGTATTTTCCTTAATCTCTTTAAAATACTTTTTAATATAGATCCCATATACACGGTGTTCTATATAAAAATAATCCAGTTTACTATTAAACTCCTGAGGATGGCCATATTTCCGAAACTATGAAAAAGTGGATATATCACATATCGACTTTTTTTAATTTAAAAGTGGTAGTGAAATATCAAATAAAGACATTAATACAAATAACACCCAGGTAAGTTTTGATGTTGTTAGTTTATTCATAAATGTCCCAGTGGATAAAACATTAAATATTGTTAGAAATAAATTAGAAAATGATGTCCATCTTTTTTTTTCGCCCTTTCGGGGTCATCCCACCCAGGTCCGACGACCGTCCCCCTAGGTGGTGCACTGCAGCCTGAAGGCTTATTGTACCTTGACCCCTACTCCTTCTCATTCACACACCATTCATTCCATAACTTGGATGGTTGCTGTTCGGTCCGTTCGTTCAACCCAGAGCAGAACACCGCGTGCCGTTGCCTAAAACCGACAACGCCGGTCACCCATCCAAGTTATGGGCGCGCACTTCACTGCTTAACTCCGGAGATCGATGCTGCCGATACAACCGGAGCAGCCACAAGCGCGCCGATGTCCATCTTGGAAAAAGAACTAAATTAAACATAAACACTGTTCTTGAGTTATTAACTTGTTGTGTTAAACCAACATATTTTTAATGTAACACTAATTTTTATAAACAAACTTCAGGCATGGCTATGGGTTCACCTTTATCACCATTAAGTACCATTTTTTTTGGTCAATTTTGAATTCAGTTTTGTAAAAAATTGTCATTATAAACTTTTAGTTTGGTGAAGATATATAGATGACATTTTTTTATTTATCAACATGATGAACACTGTTTAAGTAGTTTTAAACACATATCAATACACAAGAATCAACTGTTAAAAATTTACTCTAAAAAAGAAAACAACTCACAACTACTTTTTCTTGACATTCTAATAAAAACAGATTTAAACAATTTTAAAACAAAAAATTACAGAAAGCCTACACATACAAATGAATACTTAAATTTTAAATCAAATCACCCAATAATCGTTAAAAAGGGAGTTGTAAAAGTTTATTTGATTGAAATAAAATACGTCTCCCCGTGGCCTAGTAGACAGAGCTTTGATCTTCGAAGCCAGAGGTCGGCGGTTCGATTCCCAGCAGGGGAGACATATTTAGGTAGTAGTTATTTAAAAATAACGACCGTGGTGGCACTACCGCGTTGTCTAAAAGGTACTGTAAAATGCATAACTGCATGTTTCAGTGCTTGGACAACGTTGACGGAACAGGGGAACGATGGGTTAAACATCTAATAACCCTACACCCACGGTACTCTGGTATTTAGGCATAGACCTTCGTGGGATGTCAAAAAAATAATAAAAAAACGTTGTACTTTTCAAAATATAAACACAAAAAAAATGTTTTAAAGATATTTTAGTTCAAAACAATTAACCTCTTAAATTTATAAATACCTGTTATCTTGACATTGAAAATCCAAATTTAAGACCCAATCAAAATAGACCTATTACAGATTTATTTTTATCATACATTCCCGGTTTATCAAATAAAATTCAACCAATAGGAAAAAAAATATTCGCACCATGTTTAAAACACGAAACACTATAAGATCCAAATTAACAAAAACAAAACCATACAACACAAATAAAAGTACAAAAAATGTTATTTATAAGATTCCCTGTGAATGAAATAAATTTTATATAGGTGAAACTTGTAGACCATTGGCTAAACGCATAAAAGAACACAGAACATACATTAAAAACACAGAATTTTACAAATCTAAAATTTATTAACACGTATTTGATAACAATCACAGAATAAACTGGGATGCTTTAAGCGTTCTAGCAAAGCAAACTTGTTCCAAAAACGCAAAATAAAAAAAAGTGCGTATATATTATTAAATAAAGATAACTGTGTGCATCAATATCTGTTAAAGTAAATAACACATAGCTACCTTTGCTGGACGCTGAAGTATCTTCATAAAAACTAAAAATTAACTAACTAACTCATCACTTTTCTTGTATTATAAATAATTAACACACCAGTTACGTCTGTCACTCATGACACTAATGTCAGAAATAATATCAGAATTTCCTTCCAGAAGTTCAAAGTTTAAATTTTTAAAAATTTTAAACTTAAATATTAGTTAACTCTAAACTTTTTAATTTAACTTAATTTAATCTTAACAAGGGTGGCAGATTTGCCACCGAAACGTCAAATTTTAATTAGAATTTTTGGGATTTGATAGAGGAATTTTTCTTTATTTTGTTTTAGGCGACCGGCCAGTTCATAGGGGTCAATAGGGCTAAACAGGGCCAGCTCGCTATACCCCGGGACCAGGACCGAAGAGGTCCCATTTTTTTCTATATTAAGGCGTGTATCCATCGAATTACCATATAAATAACACTGTTAATTTTTAATAAAATCTAATAAGAATTTTTTAATCACCCGCCATTGAAAGTAATAGCCTAATAATTGCTTAACAGCATAATGAAATAATAGAAAAATAAAGCAATTAAAATTTAATTCATAAGGGAATTTAAAAAACTTTCTTATGGCCGTGTATTAAACAAAAAAAATATGTAAATTATATACAAAAATGAAGTTATTTATTTTAAAATTAGAGAGAGATTTTTTAAAAAGATTTTTTAAAAATGCCTAAATATTTTCATTAAATTAAATGGTGTCCTTTTACAAGAATTCAATGCACTTTAATATCTTTTTTATAATAATTAGTAACACTTTAAATATATTTTAATTAAAAATTATTATTATTTTTCGGTTTCGACAAAAAAGTATTTTATCTCTGTTGACTGGTAGGGTAGGGCGGGGCTAGTTGAGCAATTTTTCACTTGATCGGTTATAGCTACTCAAAAATAAGTGTTAATGGCTTATAATGCATACTGATGGATTAGCAATTTATCCCTTATTAATAGTGACCATAGTAATTTCTTTCTAATAAGTCAAAATTAGGAGCTACATCTATTTAAATGTAGATAGTCAAGTATGCCCAATGTACCCCATAGGTGAGGTAAGTTGAGCAAGGGTATGGGGCTAGTGGAGCACTTAGAAAGTATAGTCAAATTATGACTTGAATGTTAGATACATTTACAATAAAAATACATTTTGACAATTTGCTTTTTAAATTATTTATAATCTTATAGTGACAAAACAACAAATCTCATTATTAAAACAGCAACGTGCCTACCTCAGCTTAACTATTGGATTTAATATCTATCAATTTATCTTCATTTTTTAAAATTTTTAAGCAGTTTTATTTTGCTTCTCTTGTAATGCCTTCTGTATCTGTTAAAATTGCAGCTTTTCTTGGACCAGCCTTTGGGTATGGTCGAACTATTTCCAGAGAAAATTTAAAAGTTAGATAGGTCAGCTCGTTTTCTTTGTTGCTTGTACAAATTTCGGGTTGCAGCCTCTTTTAAATTTTGAGGAGACTTAAGTAGTCTTACTGTTATAAGTCCGTATCCTAAATAATAAAAAAAATAAAACATTTTATACTTATAACCGTGTGGTTAGTTGGGCATCTGGAGCTCAACTAACCCTAACATGAAACTTTAAAGTAAAAGTAAATTTATTAAAAACCTGTTAGAATTATATCCAAAATCTTTATACATATTAGAACTCGATAAATTCACTTAAGATTAACACTTACCTGATTGAGAACGGAATACATTTAACTATCACAGATAAAATTTTCCGGCTTGCAATTATTTTACTTTTTAATCACAAAATAAACAATGCGCTCGGATACTTTTCTCGATCGCCGCGTCACCACTAGTGGTCGCACAATGAGTTCCTCTCGCGCAACTCCTTCTTAACGCTTTTTGATGCTTTCGCGTGCGGTCGATAATTTTTGAGATATTTTGATTGCCCAACTTACCTCTATGCTTAACTAGCCCCGCCCTACCCTACTAAAATGCAAATTTTTATAAAATTACTTTGTTTTCGAAAATACATACACCTAAGTAAATTTTAATTGCATTTCATTTATATCAAAAGTGTAATTAGACATTTTTCAGCTTTATAATATTTAATATAATTATTAAACAACCACACTAAGTTTCAAAGTTTTCTTTTATATCTGTCAAATCACAGAATTACATTCGACAGATGTTTATTAATTACTTGAAAGGTTTTGGTAGTACCTTAGGTCCAATTATCGTTTTACATACAACAGGGGACTATTTAAAAACTTGATTTTTTTCCTTCTTTAACACATAACAGTTCTTTGTAAAGTAATGGAAAAACTAATTAATTCACAAATTCTTAAGTACTTAGAAAAACACAAAATTTTGCATGACAGGCAGTATGGATTTCGCCACAAAAGATCTACAGCAGATCTTCTTTCCTTCGTATCACACTGCTGGAATAAGTCTCTTGAGTTTCTAGGTGAGTCCCAGATCGTTGCTCTTGATATATCCAAAGCTTTTGACCAGGTCTGGCATGCCGCACTTCTTAATAAACTTCCCTCCTATGGTCTTTCAACTAAACTCTGTACTTGGCTCTCTAGTTATCTATCTGATCGTCGTATATCAGTTATTGTGGACGGCCTTTCTTCAAGCTTTCACCAAGTAAATGCGGGAGTCCCTCAGGGCTCAGTTGTGGCACCAACATTGTTTCTTCTTCACATCAACGACCTTCTCTCGTCCACAACTAATTCCATTCATAGTTTCGACGACGATAGTACCCTTCATTCCAGTTTTCAGGTTCCTAAACCAATTACTAAACCTGACTTGGAAAATAAACGCAGAGCGATGCAGATATCTCTTTCGCAGGATCTTAATTTAATATTGGATTGGGGCGCTAAAAATCTCGTCCATTTTAATGCATCCAAAACACAATCATGTTCCTTGTCGCGAAAAGAGTCATCAAATACTCATCCTCTACTTATAAGCGGCCAAGTTTTACACAGCAAAGACACCTTTAATCTTGTAGGCGTCACATTTGAAAGCAACCTTAACTGGCATAAACACATTGTATCTATAGCCACGGCAGCTTTAAAAAAGCTTGGATTTCTCTTTCGAGCCAAAAGTATTTTTCCCCTTCTAATTTATACACTTTATATGTGTCCCAAATCCGACCTCCCTTGGAATATTGTTCTCATATCTGGGGCATGGCGTCCTCCACAACCCTAAGCATTCTTGATTCTATTCAAAGAAGAGCTATTCGTCTTATTAATGATCCTTCACTTACAGAAAGGCTTCCCTCTCTTGCACATCGTCGGGCTGTGGGGCATTTATCGCTTTTTATATGTACTTCCATGGCCTCTGCTCTGAAGAATTGTCCAGTATAGTTCCTCCACTTACGGTTCCCAACAGAGAAACCCGTGGTTCCGCGCGTATGCATCCCTATACGGTCCAACTGGACAGGCCCCGAACTTCCCACTTTGTTCGTTCTTTTATCCCTAGAGTTTCTAGGTTGTGGAACCTGCTGCCCGCGGAGGTCATTCCTTCCCCCAAATCTTCAAGTATTTAAGTCCCTGTTAACAAACTCCCTCTTACATCGCTTAAGACACCCACGGTACGTTAGTATTTAGGCTTTTAGCCTTCGTGGTTTGTCCAAAGATAAAAAAAAATAACTATTATTGACAAAGAGATTTAAAGTTTTAAAGTTAATTAGCCTAAAGAAAAAAAAATCTTTTTATACTTTGTATTTAAGAAAAAATAAAAAGAAAATATATGTAAGAATATATAACTACCCGCCCCTGTAAGATCCAGGATATTTTTAGCTGTATAACCGCAAATCCGTATTCACATGAAAGGATATACTACGACGAAGTCTCGTATAATACTTCAAAATGGTTGAGAAAGTTTATTTCTTTACCATTTTGTCTTTGATATTTTCCATGTTCTCAAAAAAGGTTTTAAAGTTTAATATTCCTTAAAGGACGGAGTCTTAAGTTGACTATATTAAAGAAAAGAATTTTGTGATACTGATGTCAGTATACATTTTTTATTATACTATTATTCCTACTTGCATTACAAAGGCATTAATTTTATGTGAAGAGTTCCATAAAATTAATGAAAATAAACCAAAAATATATTTTTTTTCATTTAGTGATACTATCAAATTTGCTTATATGGCATAAAAATATACTAAACAAATGTGTCCAGTAACACATATACAATGTCATCCAAATTAAGTGTCCGTCATTGGTAACTTCGTTATTACTGAAAATACAGAAAAAATTTAAATTAGCAGACTGGTGGCATTTTCACGCTCCTTAAAGATTAAAAACAATCGTCAATCGGGTTTTTGGCAGCAAAATACCTTTTTATTTATTACTTAAAAGTATTTTATTACCATTAGAAAGATCTTTCAAAATTAATTAACAAAAAATTAATTGATTCTAAACATGGAAGAAAATTATACAGTTCATGGCAAAACTTTCCTCTCAAATTATCTTCAAAAGGCAGAGACCCCATTTGAAGAAATCAACCGAACACAGTCAAGAGATATTTGTTGGGAGGGAACGTTTTTTACAAAAAATTATTTTCTTATAACCACCAGGGCCACCACTCCAAAATTCTCTTAAATAGAAGGCGGGTCAGGTGATACACATCGTTTAGTTCTGACAGGTACTTTATAATCCTAAAAATATGAAGTCAATATCTTCACCTATTACAAAATGGCGGTACTTTAAAAATTACTATGATACCACAGTTGGATGGTCATATTCAAGCAACCATAGATGTACTTAATGTGGTATTTCTTTAAGCTCATTTAGGGTCTTTTAATGGTAAAATAATATACAGGTTAAATACAAAAAAATATGTACTTTTTTCTTCTACCCTGTATATTACTACCAGTATCATCATTAAAAGACCTTTAAAAAGAGCTTTAAGAAAAACACCACGTGGGTATCTGGCACATTAGTTTCATGCGTGACTAGGTAAAGTACCGACTTCATATTCTAGGGTTATAAGGGGTATCTCAGGAAACTTTAAAAATGATCAACCCGCCTTCTGAAGCAGTATACATAATAGATGTTTCAACAGTTTCTTAAATCATCTGCTGAGGTTGCCTTATGAAGACTTTTTATTGGATTTTACAAAAAAAATTTATTCCTTATAAAGTTTTGCATGGTCCTAAAACAATATGCAATCATCAGATATTAATTATTTGCAGTGGTATACCAGGTATGTTGAAAAATGTAAATTTTCCTTAAGGGAGAGTACCTTTATTTTTAACAATATCATTTTTTAAAGGAAAAGTTATTTAGAATTAAAAATTATTTACAAATACGCAATTGTAACTATTTACTAAAAAGATATAACTTCAGTTCTCATCATTGAAAATTTGTTTTTATTATTGATTTTACGAAAAATGTTATTCTTTATAAAAGTTTTGCATGCTGTAAAACCTAAATATGCAATCATCAGATATTAATTTTTGCGGTGGTATACGAGTGTATGTCAAAAAATTTGATTTTGCTTAAGGAAAAATACCTTTATTTTTAACAATATCGATTTTTTTATAAAAAAGGATGTTTAGAATAAAAAATAATTTACAAAAATATAAAAACTTAATTATTTACATTTTTAACATTAATTACATTTTTTGACATACCTCGTATACCACTGCAAAAAAATTAATATCTGATGATTGAATTTTAGGTTTTAGACCATGCAGAACTTTTTATAAAGAATAACTTTTTTCGTAAAATCAATTATAAAAAAAAATCCTGTGAATGAAGTTTTTTTTAGAAATAGTCAACTGAATTAATAATTTTTCAAATTTTTGGTATAAAAAATATCAGTATTATTAAAAATAAAGGTACTTTTTCCTTGAGCAAAATTCACATTTTTCGACATACCTCGTATACCACTGCAAAGAATTAATATCTGATAATTAAATTTTAGGTTTTAGACCATGCAGAACATTTTATAAAGATTTTCTTTTTTGTAAAATCAATAATAAAAAGTTTTTCATATAAGTTACAAACTTAAGTAGACACGCTGTATATAAAAAATATATAATTTTTTTAAATTTAAAATTTTCGAAATTCTGGTTAATCTTTTTAACAAATTAATAAATAAACAAAAATAAAACTATTAAAGAAGAGAACGATCCAACCAGGCGGTTTCTTTTTATTATTTCGGTTTATATAACCCCATAAAACAAAAAGTTTATTGGCGGTATGTCGGCTTGAACGCCAATACTTTTGAACATATTTTAGAGCATTGTAAGTACTTGCTAGTATAAAATACAGTAGTTCCGACAGCTAAAACTTTATGTTTTCCCTTAGAGAAAAACAACATATAATTTATTTTAGTTAACGATAAACGCCACAGATAAAAGTTCTATAGCGGGTGTTTTTCAAAGAGTGGTTTTTCCCTATAACTATTGTATCTTCTACGATAGAAAATTGGAATCTGGTTTAACCGGAAATATCAACCTAAATTTAAAATGACAGCATCAGTCAATTTGGCTTATTTAAAATAATGAAACATGACAAAAATTTAATTTTTTAAAATTTTATTTTAGATTACCATGAATAAGCCAAAACGACTTCTTCAGATAAAGTAAAACTTTTAAAAAATCCTATATATGGTTCAAATTCCATTTTTTTAAATGAAACGAAGGTCTCTGTTAGCATATTCCAAAAGAGCATTTTATTTTAATCACTTTGGTACCACACATGTCCTAATATTTTGAGCAAAGTTTTCTCGATTTAAAAAATAAGAGGGCTTGAAAAACAAATCCACCAACCCAACTTTTTGCCACCTGATGAGCCCAATTTAAAAGCTGAATATTTTGATTACGTGTAATACAGTTTTCTTTATTTCAAGATTAGTATCTTGTAATTTTTTAAACAATCGATTTAAAAAAGAAATATGATAAAAATAGTATATTACATTACAAGTGTGGAAAATGACTAATTTCACACGAGTGGGAATATTGTAGCACGAGGCGTTAGCCGAGTGCGACAAACCCACGAGTGTAAGAAAGTCATTTTCACACGAGTACTGTACACTATTTTTCCTACGACCACAAATTATTCACCAAAAAATAAATAAATTAAAGTTTGTCTGTTCAGAAAAAATAAAAAACAATTGAGAACTTTGCAACACTAGGGTGATATTTACTTTGCAACACTAGTGTGATATATACTTTTCCTCACTGCTATATTATACTGTTTTGACAATATTTTTACATCGAAAATCACCTACCTAGAAGCATTATATAACTTTTATCATTTTGGAATTTAAAAAGGCCCTCACTTAATAAAAATTGTATGGTTTTGTTAGGTAATAACGCTAATAGTTTTATACGGTTTTCTGCTATTATAAGTGTTTTTTAAAAATTATCGATTCTTACATATTTTAGACACTCTAAATAAAACGTAAGTGGTGCATATCCAAAATATTCCGTTTTTAAAAAATATCAGTAAATAAACTTACGGGACCGGGGAGTGAAAAGGGGTGCTGGGTGGGGTAAAATTGGTAAAACGAGTTAATGAAACTGAACATCACATATAAAATTAAGTAAAAATAACAGTTTTTCCTCATATTTTTAAGAAAAAATATAAAAAATATGAAAATTGTAAATGTATAACCTAAAGTCCTAAAAGTAAGGAAAAAGACTACCAAACGTCAGTTACCATGCAAAATATGGAAAGCATTTGGCAACGTCGGAAGGGTCTGATTCTATTTATGAATGGATAAAGAAAGTGGATTCATAAAGTGTGTATTAGCCTTAGGTTTAATTAGGGATTAAAAAAAAGATTTAACTAGTTGTTTGAGTACACGAAGAAAGAGAGGAAGGAATTTGATCTATAGGCTTTTTTCTCTGGCGCTTTAGGTCGAACGGTCAAGCGGCAAGGCTGCCTCTATAAAGTACGTGCTCAAAGGTAGAAGGGAGATTTTTAATTTGATACTTACCTGACAACACTGTGCCAGTCAGTGAAAGTTGTTTTTGTGGTTATGTCTATTTTTGTTTATGTTTTTATTTTTTCGTAAATTTTAATAAATATAAAATAAGATGATTTTCGCTAATTTGGGTTCTACCGTTTAAGGTAAATAAAAAGTTTTTACTGTCACTACAATAAATATGTCACTTGCAAAACCAATAGCAGTTTTTAGAATGACATCATAATATGTATCACACCAGTGTTGTAAAGTACTTTGCAACACTAGTGCTGTAAAGTACTTTGCAACACTAGTGTGATATAACGCATTTTCTATGCATGAAATCAGTGTGCTATTTGCTATTTTCACAAGGTCATTCTAAAAACTGCTATTGGTTTTGCAAGTGACATATTTACTGTACGTGCTGACAGTAAAAAGAACTTTTACTTACCTTAAAACAGTGGGGCCAAATTGGCGAGATAATCATCTGTTCATTGACGTTAAGTTACTCGTAAATACACAAGATGGTATAAGCTTTCTTTCTCTAATATTGAAAAATTAATAACAAAATTTCAGAAAAATTAAAAACATAAACAAAAATAGACATAACCACAAAAAACAACTTTCACTGACTGGTCGCTCAGTGGCACAGTGTTGTCAGGTAAGTAGATCAAATTAAAAATCTCCCTTCTACCTTTGAGCACACTTTTTGAGGCAACGCCAGAGAAAAACTCCTATAGATCAAATTCCTTTCTCTCTGTCTTCGTGTACTCAAACAACTAGTTAAATCTTTTTTTAATCCTTAATTAAACCTGAGGCTAATACACACTTTATGAATCCACTTTCTTTTATGCATTCATAAATAGAATCAGACCCTTCCGACGTTGCCAAATGCTTTCCATATTTTGCATGGTATAACTGACGTTTAGTTGTCGTTTTTCTTACTTTTAGGACTTTGGTTATGCATTTACAATTTTCATATTATTTATATTTTTCTTAAAAATATGACGAAAAACATGTAATTTTTATAATTTTACATGTGATGTTCAGTTTCATCAACTCGTTTTACCAATTTTTACCCACCCAGCACCCCTTTTCACTCCCCGGTCCCGTAAGTTTGTTTACTGATATTTTTTTAAAAAACGGAATATTTTGGATATGCGCCACTTACGTTTTATTTAGAGGAGTGTCTAAAATATGTAAGTATCAATAATTTTTTAAAAACCCTTAAAATAGCAGAAAACCGTATAGTAAACTATTACCTAACCAAACCATACATTTTTATTAAGTGAGGGCGTTTTTAAATTCCAAAATGATAAAAGTTATATAATGCTTCTAGGTAGGTGATTTTCGATGTAAAAATATTGTCAAAACAGTATAATATAGCAGTGAGGAAAAGTACATATCACACTAGTGTTACAAAGTAAAAATCACCCTAGTGTTGCAAAGTTCTCAATTGTTTTTATTTTTTGTGAAGACAAACAAACTTAAAATTTAGTTTTTGGTGACTAATTTGTGGTCGTAGGAAAAATAGTGTACAGTACTCGTGTGAAAATGACTTTCTTACACTCGTGGGTTTGTATGTGTCCAAGACCTTCTGGAATATTGTTCTCATGTCTGGAAATGGCATCCCCACAACCTCAGCATTCTTGATGCCATTCAAAGAAGGGCTGTTCGTCTTATTAATGATCCTTTACTTACCTAAAGACTTCCTTCTTTGCCCATCGAGCTGTGGAGATCTATCGCCTCTTCTTATCCCTAGAGTTGCTAGACTATGGAACCTGCTGCCAGCAGAGGTCTTTCCTTCCCCCCCAAATCTTCAAGTTTTTAAGTCCCGTGTTAACAAACCTCTCCTCTTACCCTGCTTAAGACACCCACGGTTCGTTAGTATTTAGGCTTTCAGCGTTTGTGGATTGTCCAAAAGACAGGATCTCTTCCGTACTACTGGAAGAGATGTCGCAGCATTGGCAACTCCAAAAAAGTCAAATTTGTATTAATTTTTTTCTTAATTCACGTAGAGAGTAAATGCTACATAGTTCACCACACATGGTGCAAATAACATGTAGCGATTTTCAAAGCATTCCACGCAGCGTGCACAATTTTCACTTTTGTTTTGGCGAATGGCTTATCATCGATATCACTACATTGGCTCTTTTTTGCTCTTCTTCTACTGTATTTTGCTGTTTCTGGTAGTTCTTAATGCATGATTGTCAAGGCAAAACTTCTTCTTCTAAAGATGCGGCAATTGTCTTTTTGTTGGTGAAAAGGTCAGGCCTGCTTATCAGGGTAAACAATTTAAAACGAATCAAAATACACCTATGCCCTATCGCGTATGAACATTCTCTCCAAATATTGGAAAAAACCCTAAAAATATAATATAAGATTACAACTTTGCAAAGAACATATTTATAGGTACTTAAATTTTACAAAGAAAGTCTAATCTTAGCTTTCTACTTATCTTCTATTATATTCTATTTTCGGTTTTTGGCTTTGACACTTAGTGCATACAGCCATCGTCAAGTGGTTGGAAAATTGGATTGTCGGGTTCTAGACCCCAGATTTTCCTTTTATTGTTCAAGCTATGTTTTCTGTTTAAAAACAAATTCTTTCTCTATACATGCATAAATTGTGTCTAGCCAGCGGCTGCTACTGGTATTGCGCATAACCATCACTTTCACTACTGACGCATTTCCGCAAGGCGTGCGTACCTCCTCGACCATACGAGGACACCATGTGTTTAACACCAAAACGCAAAAACTTCAGGCTTTAGGAATCTTCACTCACAGCGCTTAGCCCCAGAAGAAAGAAGCCCCAATTTAGCGTAAATCTTCTCTCGATCCCCAAGGGTACAGCCACGCTCGTACGATGCCTTCAATCGCCTACCCGGGAAGTCTATGTAGACCTCTACGTAAACATGAACCGCACTACTCGAAGACCGCGGAAAGAGTGTTCTACTTATCTTTCTAATTCAAAGATAGCTAAGGATATTAAAAAAAACACGCCCGATATTATAACTGTTTACTAAACGATTGACTCCTATTTTGGGTATACTTGTTTATCCTCTTTATACCATAATCTTTAAAATATCTAGTGTATTAAAATGGAGTACCTACTTTATAGTCCCTGGTCCAGTAATAAAATTGATTTTATGATAATAACACTTTTTAAACCTTTTTAAGAAGGTTCCATTTGACAAGTCTACCATGAATATTCATATCGCCATATATGGAAGCGGAGCTTTAACCCAACCTGTCAATGTCAATTATTTCGGGTGTCAAATTGGCCAAACGCGCCTTTTTAAACTCTAAGCCGTGAAGGAGAAATCTGTCAACACAGTACAATAGGAATGTCAAGTAATGTTTAGAAGTAAACAGAAACAAGTTTAAACGATTGCTTAAAAGTTTTTTTTTGTTTTAAAAAGTTAAATCGTAGCGTCTTTTATTATATAAAGAAGAATAAGTAATTCATTGTTATATTTAAAAATAGGACTAGTGCCAATATGTCAATCGTTGTTTTTACTTTTAAATGTGCGCGTATATTTGGGGCGTACGACGTACAAACGTGTTGCGTTTCGGGCTGCAAAACGAATTACCCAAGCTATATTAAAACAGAGGGTTATCAAACAACATTTTATTTCTCCATAAACGATGAAATTAGGAAAGCCTGGTTGTGCGCTAAGTAAAAGTAGTACCTATACGGTAAATGGACAAATATATTTTACGGGCTACTAATTAACTAAGTGTGTTTTAAAAAATTGGTTTTATTTGATATGCATAGTGTGTATAGTGCACCAAAAACAATTATTTACCCCAAGCAATATCTTAAGAACTATCTCAACTAATGCGCACAAATATCCTGGTAAGTTCACCAAAAGAATTATTTATATAGATGTTCTGAAAGTTATTTACCTAAGGCGGTTTTAGGGTAAATATAGTGGAAAACCTAATTTAAAGCGTTTGTTATTTTAAAGCGCTATATTATTAAGTTTTTATATTTATAACTAAACACACATGCTTTCAATTTATTTTTAGTATTGCTAATATTTCTAAATAATAATGTTTAGTTAACTTTAAAAAGCTACATTGGTCTGTTCGCAAAAAATTCATAAAGCGGGGTAGAAAACATCATAACAATTTGAAACTTTTAAATCCTTACCAACACATTTGTATAAGGCAGAAAAGTTCCTGATAAGTTTTGTAGACACATTATTGCTTTTTAGGGCAACTATATCATTTAAAATTATACCTATATGTTGTCAAAAATATCCAAAAAAAATTAATACCTGTATTTTCTTTAAATCACTTAAAAATTAATTATATTTAGCATGTAATCTATTGGGAACTCATTTCAATATTCCTACTGTACAGTGTTGTTTGCAACGTTGCCTTTCTTACTTCACGGCTCGAAGTTTAAGAAGGCTGTGACTAGGTAAATGCGTCAATTTTTTGTCGAACAAGTTTACCACAATATTTTACATACAATTTTTGAACATTGTGCTAAAAATCATAAGGGTTACAGTTACAAAACCCCCAATCCCATACCCGAAAAATGTTCATAGGTCTTATAGTTTCGTGACTGTAACCCTTACGCTTTTTGGCACAATGTTTAAAAATTGCCTGTAAAACATTGGGGTAAATTTATCTGATAAAAAAGTGACGCGTTTCCCAGTTTGACACCCGAAACATTTGACATTGACAGGCTTGGTTAAAGCGCAACTTCCATATATGGCGGTATGAATATTCGTGGTAGACTTGTCAAAAGGAACCTTCCTTAAATATTTTAAAAGTGTTAACGTATGTCCTAAAAGTTTTGACACAAAACTCATTGTCTTTAATTTTAACAAAAACAAAATAATATCAAGTTGCCTTTGAAAACAAAAGTTTATTTACTTTATTTACTGTCAGTTGAGATTTATTTATTTTGAAGTTTTCGCTTTAAGATGTCGTATAAATTAGAAATAAGAAAAAGTATCTAAAAGTTAGTTGGACGGATACCCAAAGCTGAAATCTGTCGAATATTCCAGAATGAAAACATTTCACGCAAAACCATTTATAGAACAATAGCGGAGTGCGAGCAGGGAATACCATGTCTGAATCTCCCAAAAGTGGAAGACCACGTGCATTTACCGCACAAAGGTCGGAGAGATTGGTGAGAAGAGCAAAAACCAGATTGGAATGTCAACGAGGAGACTGGCTAGGCAATACAGATCTTCTAAGAGTACGATATTGTTGGAATTGAGGAGAAATGGTCTTAAATATCGAAAGACACGTAAGTGCCCCAAATACTCTCAAGCACAGCTTCATCGTATACCAAGATGTTGTCGTCAACTGAGGCGGGTACATTATGCCTATGAAAAAATCATTATTTTAGATGACGAAAAGTATTTCACTTTAAGTAATTCTGAAATAAAGGGAAACGATGGATTTTATACGGACAACGTAGAAGAATGCCCTGACAATGTTAGATACAAACATAAAGCGAAATTTGCAGATAAAATCCTTGTCTGGTGCGCAATTTCTAACAGGGGTGTATCCCGACCTTTGTGGGAAGAGTGAGGGTGAAGCTTTGAATAGTCAGAGCTATATTGATAACTGCCTTTCCAAATTGCTTCAGTTTGTCCGCGAACATCATGCTAATGACAATATCATGTTTTGGCCAGACCTAGCATCATGCCATTACTCAAGAGATACCCAAAACTGGCTTCGACAACACCACATACCTTTTGTTCCCAAAAACGATAATCCTCCAAACTTGCCGCAGGCTCGCCCAATAGAGGATTTTTGGGCTGTACTGTCTAGAAAGGTTTATCATGGAGGCTGGGAAGCACAAGATGAGGAACAATTAAGACGGCGAATTTACGAGAAATTAAGAGAAATTGAACTGAATTCCGTCCAGGACCTCATGAGAGACATTCGAAGAAATTTGCGTCTGGTAGAGCAGAATGGGCTCCACATAATTCGATAGTATAGTTTAGTTAAGTATTGAGTTGTAATTTATGATAACTAGTTAGTGTTTAAATAAATTTCTTCATTAAAAAAAACGATATATATTGTGTGCCAAAACTTTTAGGACATACGTTATTATTATAAAGTTAATTTTATTACTGGCCCAGGGACTATTATCTTGAATATAACGGTAAAAAAGACAAAAATTTTTAATAGTCACACAAAAACATAAATACTGTAAAGTTTTGAACTAAAACAAAACAAGATTAAAGTACAAAAACAATTTTAAATCACTGACTTGGGCTTGTAAAAGTTTTTGTAAATAAATAATTGTAGTTTTGGCAAGAAGAATGGCTGCACAATTCTTGGTTAGATGTACTAGATAAAACGAGTTCTAACTTTTATGCAGCAGAACAAAACCAGACAAAGTAATTTAATTCAAACTTTGTTATTTATGTCTCAATATCGCAGGTTTTGTGTCTAATTTAACGCCGGTGACAACTGCTTTGCAAGAGCTGAGTTTGCACATTTGGAATTTACGAATTGTTGCAGAACAGAAATGTCATTTTAATGGTATTTTTTAAAGGTAGCGATGCAAAAGTGGTTAAATAAACATTTTAACAGACTTACAAAAAAAAGAGATGTTATACAGGGGTTTCTTATCACTTCCGTTTAAGCCGGAAACCATTCCACTTTTTTAATTTAATTGGAACACCTAGTACGTTATTACTTATTTAAATAGAAAATTGCATTTCGAGTACGAGACTTCATTTCTACGTTTTGACATTAATTTTTTTTTAATGTTTTTTATTTTAATTCCAGAATACCATAAATTCAAAAACATTTTTATCAAGTAGTCACAAAAAAATAGATGTGACAATCTTTTGTTTTTTTATAGCCTCTACTAAATCGTCTTAAGTTTGCAACATCGTAATTATGGTCTAAAGTCATTTTTTTAAAATGGTTTAAGAGTTGCTGTGAAAGCTTGAAGAATTGCCGTCCACAATAACTGATATACTCCGATCAGATAGGGAGCCAAGTACAGAGTTTAGTTGATAGACCATAGGAGGGAAGTTTATTAAGAAGTGCGGCATGCCAGACCTGGTCAAAAGCTTTGGATATATCAAGAGCAACGATCTGGGACTCACCTAGAAACTTAAGAGACTTATTCCAACGGTGTGATACGAAGGAAAGAAGATCTGCTGTAGATCTTTTGTTGCGAAATCCATACTGCCAATCCTGCAAATTTTTGTATTTTTCTAAGTACTTAAGAATTTGTGAATTAATTAATTTTTCCATTACTTTACAAAGAACTGAGAGAATTGAAATTGGTCTATAGTTAGATGGAAGGGATTTAGATCCTTTCTTGGGAATAGGTTGAACACTTGCAGCTTTCCAGCTTTTGGAAAGATACCTGTGTCGTAAGAAATTCGAAAGAGCTGAGTTAAGATTGGTGCAAGTTCTGGAGCACATTTTTTTTAATAAAAATTATAAAACCCAAATTTTATAAGAAAAATCCGGAATGGCTCTTTTAAGGTCTAAATATATGCAATTAAGTGATTTTTCTTCTCTTTAACTAAACAAGACCCAGAAAAAAATTAGAAGTCATAAAACCAGTATTTTTATTTTCTTAATCTAAAGAATGCACACAAATTTTATACACATTTACACAGTCGGTGGCGTACCGTATTTTTGTTGGAAATATTCCTTCAGTTGCCTCTCGAGACGCCACTGGACTGGATTAAATGTAATTAGGTTGATGGTAAATTCCTTTCTTAATGGTAATAATAATATTGCCACAATTAAAACAAAATTGGGTAAAGAATAGTTAGGATATTTAAAAAATAATTTTTTTTATTTTTAAATTTTAACACTCTGTATCTCAAAAGTAAAGAGGTTTAGGACATACCGGGTGTTGCTCCGTCAGGCGGGACATAGGGAATCCCATGTAAATTTTGAAGTGGTCCAATATTGGCTCCCCTAATTATTTTAGAAGAAAATATAATTAGGATTTTTTAAAGAGCACGAAAAGTTGTACCCAGTGTACTAATTTCAGCTCTTCTCAGTCCGCCAGCTAAGAGATAAATGCTAAAATAAGTTACGAATCTCATATCTTCTTACCCGCCTTGTATTATTAGAAGTTTATAATTAAAATACTAGAAAAATTATTTAACCTCTTACTCTCAAGTTGTCAGATCAATGTCGACATCATTTTTAAATAATGAACTACTTAAATTAAAATCACTATTATAAAATGGTTTTACCAGGGAAATAGTTATCGAAGAGTAGCGGACATGTTTGCAGCCTATTTTCCCAATAGGCCAATACCAAGTAAATCAACAATAAAAAATTTGAAACTACAGGCACAGTAATCAATAATTGCAAATGTAAAGAAAATCGACGTGATCTTTCGCCAAACGATTTTTACTATGGGGACATTTAAAAACTAAGCTACCAATAAAAAATATGAAAATTTAGTCCAGCTAAGGAATGCTATTTCCGCTGAATGTGCCAGAATATGGATGTACCAACTAGCCAACGTAAGAAATGAGTTTTATAATCGTTTGGGTTATTTTCTGGAAGTTAATGGAGGAATATTTGAGCATTTGATTAAATCCTGATATTTTCGTCATAAATTGATTTCTAAATGTAGAAAAATTTGTTTTATTGTCTTGCGTAACTGTGAGTGCATGTATTGGAATTAGCTGTAAACTAAAATGAAATGCGAGGATTACTTTTGAAATTCCCGTATAAAATTGTTCAGTTTTGGCAATGACATTATAAATTAATGATCTAAATTGTTCACTGATAAATCGATATGGTGTTTTTATTGTTGATTTCTAGAGTACATGGTGCATAATGAGATACTACGTTGCAGAAGTATTAAGCAGTTTACTCTTTACTGGTTGGTTGAAAAATGCTCAAATTTTTATTTTGGGTGGAAGTATACTGTGCTCTTTCATAAATCCTAATAGCATTTTTTAATAAAATAATTAGGTTAGCCAATATTTGACTACTTCAAAATTTACATGGGATTCCCTATGTCCCGCTCGACGGAGCAACACCCGGTATAATTATAGAAACTTTTCTTTTTAAAATAGGCTAAGAAATCATATCCTGTATTTTCAGCCATCAATAAACTTCACCCTGCATAAACCTCACATTCTAAAAATAATTAATAGCAACTGCGCACAAGTAAATGACTGCCATAAATAAAAAACCATATAGTCTTTTATCAAAACACTTTAACCTCTAACGGCCCCTTTTTCATTTGTCAACCTAATGTAAGGGAAAAAGGAACTGCGGCAGAAGTAATATGTGGAGTTTTTCAATGACAGAACTTTTCAATTTTTCTAAGGTGTTTCTTGTTCTTTTGTATGTTTAAGTTACTGTCATGGTTATAAATGGGTTCTTTTTTGTAAGTGCTTATGTGTCAGAACCAGATGGTTAAATTCTCATTTAACAGTAAAAAGGCAAGTTAAAAAAAGAAAATGTTCATAAAATCCATACAACTACTTTCTTTGTTTTTTCCAAATATTAAACAGAGAACGTTTCCATCTAATGGGGCATTTAAATTAAAGAAAACAAACCGACGCACTATGGGATAGAAATCCATTAGTTTAGTCAAAAGCAACTTGAAATTTTAACTGCTCATGCTGTGTATTTAAAAGTACATGTACACAAAATTATAAAAGGACTTGAAGACTTCTATTAGGTTAATAAGAAACTTAAAAAGGTATTTTAAAAATCAATAGAAATCACACAACTAAAAATAATTAAGTATTAAATAAAAAGCGTTTTAACTTTGTCAAAAAATTTGCAATAATTTATATCATTTTCTTACATAAATATACTAAATTTATTCTTCAAAGATTATTATAAGCCTAGTATACTAAGAAAAAGTAAAAAAATTAAATAATAAAAGCTTTTGTTGTGTTTCTGATGCAAAGTCTCGCTAGTTTTGTCAAACATTTTTTTACTATTTTCTTTATCAGTTTTTGTACTAACAATTGCCTTGCTACTTTTTGCTACTTCTGAGTGTAAGGAAAGATACAAGTTTATAATTTACAAGGTTTTCCATTTTAGAATAAACATTATTTGTCCTACACTGTATATCTTAAAAGATAAAAGCATTCTGTTAAAAGATACGGATACTACAGAATCTACACAACAAAACAGGGTTTGAATTTATTTTATACGTTAAAAAATAAAGCATGTCGGGAAGACGTAACTTTATTACGCTTTTAAGGAAAAATTAAATTTATTCTTCAGATTTGGATGGTCATATTTAAAAACTAATTGAGATAAACATCAAATGTGGTATTTTTTAAAGCTTTTTAAAAGATCTTTTTGGTAGTGATATAATATAAAGAGTTTTTAATTTTAAAAAATTATACTTATTGTCGTAACCCTGTTTATCATATGAGATAATAGTTATCCGATTTCTGATTAGAAAACTACCGAATTAACCAAACATGCTGATATTTTAGTTTATTTTGTACAATAAAAAATAATGAGTGGTGTAAATTTATAATTATATGTAATAACTTTTGTTTTCCAAAAACCATCTCTAATCTAGAATTGTATTTTTTAATATTTTTAGTAAAGAGCACCTCCTTTTAAGTTAAGATTGGTAAGTTTCAGAATTTTGGCCAAAAAAAAAAAAATTCTATCCAATAGTGCAACGAAACAATTCGGTCAAATGCGTCATTGTTTTGTTTCTGAAAAATTCTTAAAAGAATCTTTAGAAAAGTAAGGAAAACACTATTATTATTATTATTTTATTAGAGAAAGAGGTGGCAATATAGAACCCCTGTGTTTTTTTATTTCGAAAAAATTTAAAGGAGAGGTGTATCCTTATGTTTTTTTAAAGATACATTTTTTATATGTTAAAAAATCACGTGCTCTACTCAAATAGAATTATATGCTAAATGGTTTAGTGCTATTTCCATTTTTTGAGAAAAAGTGAAAAGTGGCAGTTCGAGAAATTATGGTGGAAATATGAAACTCAGAGAGAAAATCAACACATATTTAAAAAGAAAATATCCATTATTAGTGGAAACAGAAATATTCACATCCTGAACATTTCTGACAAGAAAACAGTAGATATTTTTTACACTGATCTCACACTAATTCCGATTGTTGTTCAGAGTACTTCAGGTCGCAAAATATATAAGAGGAATCATTATCCTGACTTGGTTCCAAAAATTCTAACTAAAAAAACGGACGAAATACTATTGGTTCATTATTGTCAGTAAGATGAGTCGAATAAATATCTTCAAACCCGGTTTATATTACCATCATCTTAGGGATTCCATATAAGCAAAACACAAGCCATGTAAAGAAAAATTAAATGGTGAATGGTGGGTTAAGAATGGCTTAGAGCGGCTTTATTTTTTTTTCTCGAAAACTAAGTTAGATACAAAAAAGTACAGAAAATTAAAAAGTTGTATTACTAATTGCTTAATTATAAAAAATATTAAAACGTCAAAAAAGTCAGTGGCGTACTTTTTTTCCTCAACAATATAAGTTGCGGTGCCCACTGAGATGCCACTGGACCTAATAATAACAATCTGGTGAGTTCTAAATAGGCGCTTTATTATTTTCAATAAATGTACTAAATTTTATTTAAAACGGCCCAAATATGTTATATATATATATATATATATATATATATATATATATATATATATATATATATATATATATTAATAATATTTAGAAAAACTAATTTGTTTCTTAAATTTTAACACCCTGTATCACAGTAAGGAACTGTTGGTTAGTTAAACATTTTTAATTACTTAAAATTTGGTTAGAATATTAGGTAATTTTACTAATACCTACAGACAGGCTTACTAATACCTACAGACAGGCTTCCCTCTTTTGCCCATCGTCGGGCTGTGGGGGATTTATCGCTTTTTATAGGTACTTCTATGGCTTCTGCTCTGAAGAATTGTCTAGTATAGTTCCTCCACTTACGGTTCCCAACAGAGAAACTCGTGGTTCCGCGCGTATGCATCCCTATACGGTCCAACTGGACAGGCCCCGAACTTCTCACTTTGTTCGTTTTTTTATCCCTAGAGTTTCTAGATTGTGGAACCTGCTGCCCGCGGAGGTCTTTCCTTCCCCCAAATCTTCAAGTATTTAAGTCCTGTGTCAACAAACTCCCTCTTACCTCGCTTAGACACCCACGGTACGTTAGTATTAAGGCTTTAAGCCTTCGAGGTTTGTCCAAAGATAAAAAAACATAAAAGAAGCTTTAAAAAGAAAAACGTGCATTTTAAAATTTGTGAAACACGACGATGATAATTACGAATTATAAGTTAGGATAATTTAGTATTAAGTGAATCGATAGCGTCATTGCCTTGTTTCAAAGTACTGAATTGCAGATATGATAACAGTGTTTCCATTAGATTTAATGGAATGTAAATTAAAATTATGCAGATTGGCCTAGTCAATCCTAGCCATATATTCTCAAAGCTTAGTGTATTTAAAATATCTACTAACACTCTCTCTAACGTATGTTCTCCATTAACCTTAGAGTTATAAATAATTTGAAGGTAGGGTTGGAGATAATATTGCATTTAAAGCTAAAGGGTTTTGCTTTATTGCATTGCAAAATTTTTAAATATCAAAAGTAAATGTTTGGAACAATCTAGAGGAAATCTTTAAGGTCAGGAT